>JASANB010002183.1:0-69104 GCA_030248155.1 Sabatieria punctata
AAGTTATATTGCTGAGTGTATTCCGATTTCAGGCAGTTCTCCCAAATCGGTGCGAACTATTAAGATACTGAAGTTCTCATCTAAAATTTTTACCAGCTAAAATTAAGGTGTTGTTGCTAAAACTCAGCTTTTTAGGATCTGTAATATCAAGAAATTTTTGTGCGGTGGGTAAGTCACCGGTGATTGAAAATCTTTGGGCACATAAATGCTAGCAACAAATTCAAACTTACGCTTTAGGTACACCCCTTACATAGTTTTAGGTTAAAAGGTATGTTAAGGCTTAGGTTCTGGCTTTAGTCTTCCATTCAGGCCTATTAGGCTCGTACATGCTGTAGGTATAGTTTTAAGCAGAAATAGCCCCTGAAATCGTTATTTCGCATCAGGGAGAATGGCTAAACGGGTTTACCTGAAAAAATAATAACACGTTTAAAACTGGGATGAAACGAAAAGGGAAATGTGCGGGATTCGATTATCAATTTCGTCTTTGCGCGTGCCTAGCCTACTAGTCCATTTTTTTGTTTCAAACAGCAAAACTCATTGCGAAATACTTATAAAACGAAGATTAATGATATTTGGTCTTAATGCAGACGAGGCTAAACCGCAAATTTAACAAATTCTTCTGGAAAAGTTGAAGACATAGGCTCAAAATACAAAAACACCTGAAGAAACTGCAACAGCCCTAATTCACCGTACGAAAGTGGCCAAAATGTGCTAAACTACTTACAGCAAAGAAAATACAAATGAAAATATACAAACCGTTTGTATCAAGTCTGTTTGTATCATCAACATGAGTAGGGGGGTCTGGGGGGGGGTCTGCCCCCCACCCGAAATAGGGCCAGACCCCCCCGGATGGGGACCCCCCCCCCCCCGAGACGATTTCACCCGACCCCCCCTCCGATTTTTCTGGCAAGTAAATTTTCGAGCAAATTTTTGCAATTTTTTACAATTTCACACACAAAAATTGCCAAAAATCGCCTGCAAAAAAGCAATTTTTGAAGCTGTATTTCCAGCCCAAATTAGCGATTTTTGTGCGATTTTTAGCTTCAAAAAATTGCGATTTTTTCGATTTTTGAGCGTTTTTTAGTGCCCACCCCCCCTCCCCCAAAATTTTGGCTCAGACCCCCCCCCGCCGGCGCCACACCCCCCCCCCCCAACCCCCTCCCCCCATCGGCGGATGACCTGTTACATGTATGGTTTGTATATGTATATTGAATATTGCATCAGCAGTCGGTTTGTATATGTATATGTATATGTATATCCAAAACATTTGTATATATATACAAATTTGTATATGTATATTTGAATATACAAACCCACACTAGTACTGGTACCTAGGGTAGTGCTGCATTGGGTACCCGGGTACACTAACCAGCACTTAGCATTTTCCGAAAGAAAAATCAGATCCAGTTAGTGTACCCGGTACACTAACTGGCACTTAGCGAAATCACGTTAAACCATTTGTTTTCGCGATTTCTGAGAAAAAATGCAATTCTGCGATCAGATAACTGTGTCTGCCGTGTGAGTAACTGTGGTTTGGCCAAATATTTCATTCCTGAGAGTTATCTTGAGAGAACCTCAGGAAATAAGATTAAAAATCCCGCAAAAATATACGTGAAAATGCTTCAAAGCTACCGTAATGTCGAGAATTCTGGACACCCATGACATAAAACCCGTCTCCAAATAGTGTACCCCGGGTACACAATCCGGCACTAAGTGCCAATTAGTGTACCCCGGGTACTGTTGTTTGTGTGTACACATACACATTTACCATACACAAAAATACACATTGTTTTTTCAATGTGTATACACATACACATACACATACACATTGAAAATTCTTATACACATTACCATACACAAACACTACTCGAAATGTGTATTTTTGTGTATGTGTATTTGATCAGGAAAAGTCGACAAAACTTCGAACAGAATCGTAAAATTTCGATGTTTTGCTGCAGTAATAAACGGAAGATATCCTGATAAAGCCTTCAAATGGTCAATTAAGTAACTCGATTTCAAAGCTATCCAAGGTTTAAAGCAACAGACATTGAGAGATTAAAATTTTCATAGCATTTCTGGCTCAAAATCTACAAAAAAATTTGCATTTTCAGTACAATACACATACACAAATATACTCAAAAATACACATTGTTTTGTTGAACGTGTATACACAAATTGCCATACACATTTGAAGGTAAATGTGTATACACATACACATACACATACACAAACGGAAAACCCAATACCAAACAACAGTAACCCCGGGTACACTATCTGGAGGGGTACCCTATGCAGCACTCTCCGCATACATGTACTAGGGGGGGTTGGGGGGTTACCCCCCTGCTGGAAAGGCCAACCCCCCTCATCCCCCACCCCCCCAGAGACAGGTTAAGGGACCCCTCCCCCCGACCAAAAATACAAGTGGTGGTAGTGGCTCCAGTATTAACAAACTGGGTCAGAAATCACTAATCTTTAGCCTAAAATTCACTTGAAAAGCCTTTGGAAACCGAATTTGGCGTTTCCACTGTTGATATTTAAGAAAAATCGGTGTTTTCGGAAGCTCTTTTTGTCATTTTTTGCTTGTTTATAGCTTTAAAACGCTATTTAGCAGCTTAAAATAGCGATTTTTAGCGTCCTTACTGAAAAAATTGTGCTAAAACGCATTTCTAGGCGTTTTGGAGCTTTTTGAAATTTGGGACCCCCCACCTGGGTGATACCCCCCTCAACCCCCCACCTGAGGAAAAAAACCCCCCTACCCCCTCCCCCAGGTCGCCCTGGAGATGTTACATGTATGACTCTCCGGTACCTTAGGCAGTGGTACCATATATGGTACCCCACCATCGAGGCTTGTGGTGGTACCATAAAAGGTACCGGTACCATATATGGTGCCCCTACGTTCGGCGTCTGTGGTGGTACCATATATGGTACTCCCACCTTCGCGTTGTTACCGGTACCGGTACCGGTACCATGGTACCATAAACGGCGTTAAGTGCCTGACTGTATTAGTCTGTGTTGTTTCGATCAAATACAGTAGAACGAAAAATATGCTTCTGCTGGTTGCGCTTGTGCTGTCAATCAGTTTGCTCAGCAATGCACGCACCGTTGGTGAAAAAGATGTGGCTGGTGGATCAGAAGGTAATGTTCTTTCCAACTATCATCAAGTGCATGACTAGACCTATTTCCTCAGAGAATTTCAATTTGTAGTCTTAGTTTGTAGTTAAAAATTTTCGCGAAAATAATTTGTAGTCATAGTTTGTAGTTGTCAAATTCAGGTACAAAAAATATGTAGTCTTAGTTTGTAGTCAATTTGTAGTCTGGTTACCAAACGTCAGAAATTCGATTTTACTGCAAATTTTTGTTAATTGAACAATCAGTCATTGAAATGCTTTGCAAAAATAATAACCGAAAGCCAATTAATTGTTTTTTTCTGTGAAAAAATCGCCTTTTCTAATAGATATTTCTGGAAACAAACAGACGAAATTCAATGTTTAATAGAATTCCAATGCTGAACATTTGGTACTTTTTATAAATAGAATGAGATATTTTTTAAAAACTAAGACAAGAAAAAACACGAACGAATGTGCAAAAGTCAATTATGTGGTCACCTTTCTTTGAAATTTATAGGGGTAAAAGCGGGAAAATTGAAAAAACGATCTTTCAAGCACTTTAGATAAAGAGTAGCTTCGTTCTTGGTATCCGGTAAGCTTATCATAAGCTCAAGACAGCTCAAAGGCCGATTGGGTACTCAATTTATATAAAATTACATTAAAAAATCGGAAAATTTGCAAGAAAAATGACTACAAATTGACTACAAATTCGCAAATTATGAAAAAGTAGTTTGTAGTCAATTTGTAGTCGGCCAAAATAATATGCAGTCTTAGTTAATTTGTAGTCTTGATGACGTCATAATCGCCGAAAATATGTACTTTGTAGTTAGTAGTTTGTAGTACTACGAATTAGGTCTATGCATGACTGCATTCTGTCAGTCCAGGGGCTTTTTCTATACTTGGCGTTAGCCCAGCCCTACAGGTTGTACTATGTGTAAACAATCTTGTGTATACTTGTACATATATCATTGGCTGGCTAGTTAGCTCAGAAAGGATATGTAGCCATACTAAACAAAGAATTGTTATGCTCGGATCTAGGATCATTGTAAGTGGCTCCTTCCTTCTTAGTCTCATCAGCTGTGTAGCTATATTAGGCTGTAAAGCATAACCCTATCAAAAATCAGTGAAAATTACGGTTGATAGCCTACGTATAGGCCATTCACAATCCACTCGGTTTCTGTTTTGTGCAAAATTTTTCGATTCTCTTAGATCCGTTCGTTTCTAGCTACCGTACTCGACATAGTCTTTAGTTTCTCAAGACGAAAACATCTATCTATATACTACGGTAGCCAATTTTCAGAGATGAAATGGAAGTAGCGGCGCTGCTGTTTTTCGCTAAAAAGTAAGAAAACGTTCGGCAATAGTGGGACACTATCCCCCATTAGCGAAAACCTACCTGATTTAAGCTGAGGCTAGATCCTAAAATTCCTAAAGATAGATCCTAAAGGTACGTTTAACTTCAACCCAAGCCTAATCACCAATCAATGTAGAAGCCTAAAACTTGTTCACAGTGCTGAACAGAAGCTGGTACTTCCAAATTGGTGGGGGTTAGTGTCGATGTATCAAAATCGGAGCATCAGTGCGTCATGCATAAGTGAAATGCACGCTGCTTCCCTCGCAATTCTGCAGCGAAACCTAGCTTAGCCTGTACAGAGTATAGTATCTACAATATATAGCTACATAGTTTAGTATGGCAACCTAGCCATACTCGGCTATCGATAAGGGATCTGTATAGCTTGGCTGAGGGGCCACTATAGAGCCGAGAATGAATAGGGTTGGTTAGTTTAGTAGAGCTACATATGCTTTCTGAGCTAATTTATCCAGCTAGGATTTTTATTTAAACCCAAGGTTGGCTACGCATAGCTAAGTAGGCCTGATAGCCAAGTAGGGACAAAGTATTAGGAAAACAAACAAAGAAACATACTGACTGTAGGAAAGCAAAGAACACTAGTAGCATAGTTATACATTGAGGTAAAACAATGGCCAAATGTCTGCATTCTTTTAGATGCCACCGTTGCACGTCACCAGCGACTGGCCTGTGATGAGTTCGCAGGATTGTACTATTGCTTTGAATCCGATAAATGCATAAATAGATTGATGCTGTGCAATGGCATCGAGGAGTGTGATGATGGTTCTGATGAAGCCAACTGTGATGGGTACTGGTAGACTAAATAAGCGCTGCCTTAAGTAATTCGCTTGATGAAAACCGTTGACCCTTGATAAACACTGGTTGAATTCGTTCGACATTTACGGAAGTTTCCAAGACAGCGAAACAAACTGCTTTATCACTACCAAAGCACATCGTACAGTCTATTCTGGTAACACTTGTAGTGTCTGTCAAGAGAGCGTAATCTATTTCAAAAATACAGTACTTTCTCAGCTACTGTGCAAACCGAAGTTAAGAATGTCAGGGCTACGATGCCACATCGGGCCTGGTACATTGTACTTTAGCTTTTTTGGCGAGCCGACAACGAAGCGAGTGAACGAACACAAAAAGAATGCAAGGAACAAGCGAACACGACGTATTTTAGGAACACGACGATTTATTAGACCAAGAATTTGAAATGAAAAATAATAAAAATTAATGAAAGGAAGACTAGTTTTTAAACATGTTAGCCCGTGGAGCTCAATTCATGAACGAAAGGGCTAAATTGATTGCGTGTAACAATGTGAATGACGTAAGTTGTTGCTCAACCGTTCAACTCCTCAGATTGTTTTCGATTCTTCTTTTATCTTTTATTCTTTTTCCCTCTTCAGTATAGGTAATCAGCGGAAAATGAACAAAAGAATAAACAAGTGTAAACTACATCCACAGTGGAAAATCGGTGCCTTTGTTTACATTTGTTTATTCTTCATGTGAAGATCAGAAAACCTACCACAACCGAAAGAGTGAGTCGCGTTCAGTGACTGATGCATAGAATGGTAACCTCCACTTCGGGAGCAGTTCTCTGATACTACAATCAATCGTGTTTGTTGAATATTTCCAATTGAGGGACTATCGAAGATGTCTTTTCCGACGGATAAAAATCGCCTACTAGAAGTTGGAAAATTGGAAAATTGCAAATCTGAAAAATAGAAAATGCTCCCCGCCAAGTTGGAAATTAGGAATGCACGAAAACAGCCAAAAGCACCAATGAATGTTAATAATAATTAGTACAGTAAGCAAGTAGTGTCTTTTGATAAGAAACTACTACATATTTTACTAATCTCTGCACATGCTTTGGCTTTGGCCTAAAATCTTAAAATCTTGAGCGGGGCCAAGCCGAGGCTGTAGTATGCAGTCATGCTTTACCCAAATTTCGGATCTTCCTAACATTTGGAATCGGTCTCAGGGTGAGGCTTTTTACTTTGATTTTGCTCTAGCTTAGATTGAAATTTCTTTTCCTAGTACGTTTACCGCGGTTACTTTACATGTACATGGCATACATACAGTGCGCACTGATCTCAGCAGCCGATCCCAGCATTATTAATGAAATTATTGAGTGAACAAAGCAAAAAGGCAGTCGTGCTGAGTAATTTGTCATCCAACTTGCGGGACTAAATAGGCAAATATGACGATAGGCGGCGAACAGCCGTGAAGGGAAATCAGTTATTTTTTGAGTAACATTTGATACTTTTTACAAATTTCAGACACAAAAACTGCCAAAATCCCCTGCCCTAAAAAGCTGTATTTGAGCCCAAATTATCGGTTTTTGACGATTTTGAACAGAAAAATTGCGATTTTTGAGCGTTTTTCGTGCCCTGCCTAGAATTTGGGCTCAGACTCCCCACACCCTCCCCTTCGGCGGACGACCTGTTACAAGTATGCCCAGGCGATTTCAAAAACAGAACTGTGTACCACATGTGTTCAACGAGTTTTTACACTGCGGCTCTCTGGGTTTGCACACCTGCAAGGCGCTTACTTTGAACGCCTTAAAGCGCTAACCCTTGAAACACTCGAGTACCGCAGGCTCGTGGTTGATTTGCAATTCGTTTACAAAATAGTTTATGGCTTGATCGATCTGTCGTTTGACGACTTTTTCCAAAGACCTCTCCTTTGCTCTACACGGGGCCACTCTCAGAAACTGTCTCTTCCTTCTTTGGGAAAAAATTTGCACTGTCGAAAACATTTTTTCTCGATGAGGGTGATACACATCTGGAATTCCTTACCTAACGATATTGTAGAATCTAGAAATTTGACGATTTTCACGGAGAAACTAAAGAAAATGGATCTTTCGGGCTTCCTCCTGTTTCAGTAAAGGTGCACCGTTCTTTTTAGACATTGTGCACCTGTTGCCCACTAACACTCTTTCTGCGCTGTTCGTTTACATTGTACTAACATGTTGTCTTGCTTGGGCGACAAAATAAATAAAAAAATAAAAAAAATAAACATAACACCGCTTGACCGTACCGCATTCATTTTTCGAGTAGGCCATTTATAACCTCGCCATGTCTTTTATCTGCGCCGCTTTGAATTGAGGAAGAGAAAGAATTGGTTTCTTAATGGTGACGCCCTAAAATTACTGATATTGAACAAAGAGTTAGACATCCGAACGAGTGGAATCCCAGTTGTGTGTAGTAATAGGAAAGGGGCAGTGGAGAGAATGATCAGGTTCATTCTGATCCAGAACCGGGCGGGCAAGACGCGTCTGGCCAAGTGGTACATGCACTTTGATGACGACGAGAAACAGAAACTGATTGAAGAGGTGCACGCCTGCGTTACGGTCAGGGACGCTAAACATACCAACTTCGTTGAGGTACTATTACATCAGTCAGTGGCAAAATTGACGTTTAGGGGTCCCTAATGAGGGCGTATATCTCAGGATCTAAGCAGAGCACATTAATGAAAATTAATTTATTTATCTTTCATTTAAAAAAGGATTCATTCAAATCCGTTGAGATTTGCAGTTGCTACAGCGGTGGCAAAACTGACTTTTAGGGGTCCCTAACAAAAATTTCAATTTATCTACCGTATTCATTTGACTCCTAAGCCTAAGCCTGCTGAGCCCAAGCCTAAGCCTAAGCAAGAAAGTGATTAATTATTATAGGTATAATGGAGGGACCTCTAAAAGTGAGTAAAGGCAAATCTCAACGGATTTGAATGAATCTTTTTTAAATGAAAGCTAAATAAATTCTTAAAAGATTGCTCACATTTTCATTAATGTGTTCTGCTTAGATCCTGAGATATGCGCCCTCATTAGGGACCCCTAAAAGTCAGTTAAGCCTTAGTCAAGCACTTAACGCCGTTTATGGTACCGGCACCTGATATGGTGGTACCATCTCCTCAGGCCCCGACCGTAGGGGTATCATATATGGTACTACTACCCTAGGTACCGATACCATATATGGTACTAAGGATGTGACCGGTATACGGTATTATACGGTATTTTTGGCTGTACGGTATTACCGTCACCATACCACTACCCCAGGAACCGGTATATGGAATAGTGAATGGTATTTTGTGAATCAAATAACACCAAATAGTTTTGGAAAATGGCACAAGCGTAGTAGTGCAAGCCAACAGATGATCTCTGTGATTTCTTGACCTTAAGCAAGCTTTACCACTTTTTGATAAGCCTACACAACTGGAAAATTGATTTTATAAGGCTGTATTACGTCCTAAAGGTCATGTTCATTTGTCTGTCTGCTCAGGCTAGTCAACAAAAGTCGGTTGTTTTTGTGTTTGCTTGCAAAACGTCATGGAATCAGACATGGGTTGCCTCCCTCAGGTCTGACCTACCCCCTCAGCCGGCCGCTAACCCCCTTCAGGAATTTTTTGGAAGAATGTTGTATAGAAAATTATGATGAAAAAATGCATGGATTAGGTGTAAATGAGCTCAGAATAGCTTATTTTAGCTTACATTAATGAAAAATAAGCCAAAAACCTTGATTTTAGCCAAAAATCGGACTTTTTGGCTTACCACCCCCTCAGCCCCCTCAGGCGCTCCTCCCCCCTCAGCCGAAATGCTAGCCCATGTCTGCACAGAATTTTAGTATTTTGATCAGAGAAAGTCAGGTATTGTTATTCCAATGAAATTGTAAAAAATTGCAAAAGATTGATCTACAGATTACTTTCAACAGGTCGGTGCCCCTACAGTGCAAACCAGTGTAATGTGTCTTGTGGCAATTGAGCCAACAAGCTACAGCGTGATGTGTTAGCTAATGTGACCGTAAAAGGCTTGGACCCAGCCATACCATAAATGGTTTTAAGCTGAGGAAAGCAGCAGATGTTTTGTTTCAGTTCCGCAATTTCAAGATCGTTTACCGACGCTACGCAGGACTGTATTTCTGTATCTGCGTGGACATGACAGACAACAACCTCTACTATCTGGAGGGAATTCACAACTTCGTTGAAGTGCTCAATGAGTATTTTCACAACGTCTGTGAACTGGATCTCGTCTTCAATTTTTATAAGGTATCTTCCACCTCTTCCCTTTATAGCCATAATAATTGTGCGCATATATGTAACAGGGGGTCTAATGGGGTCCGCCCCAACCCGACTTAGGCCAGACCCCGGATAGTGGCCCCAAGACGATTTTTCCGACCCCTCACCTCCGAGTATTCTGCCAAGTAATTTTCTGACTAAATTTTTGCAGTGTAATGCAATTTTCGGACACAAAAATGGCCAAAATCGTCTGTTAAACAGCACTTTTTAGCTGTATTTCAGCGCAAATTAGCGAATTTTGACCATTTTTTGTAATTTTCGGGCGTTTTTTCTGCCCAACCTCCTCCCAGAATTTGGGCTCTGAGCCCCGGCCGGCGCCAGACCCCCAAACCCCTTACCCCTTCGGCGGATGACCTCTTACATGTATGATTGTAGGATTCGTTTCCTGTCGTTACCGCTAAGTACCGCTTTTCCGTAAATAAGCCCATGTGGTTATTCTAGGTTTTAGCACTTTTTGGGCTTATTTACGGAAACGTAAACCTAAAATTAGCCCTAATTTTTTGTGGAGGGAGGCTTATTTAAAAAATCGCAGTATGTGATAACGAGGGTGAGGTACGGCTAAAAATAAAAGGCAATTTTAGAAGACTTTGTACCTGATATGTATGCCCATGTCTGGCCGGAGGGTCTGAGCGCAAGTTCTAGGGGAGGGGTGGGGGTACTAAAAACGGTAAACAATTGCAATTTTGGGTTAAAATGAACCATATCGTTAAAGTTAAAGTTAATGTGAATTTAAACCGATGCCATATATGGTGGTGCCAGTTCTATATAATTTGTACTGGTACCATATATGTTGTTATTTCCCTGACTGTTTTAGACGACCACTAACCTTTCTGTTCGCTTGCATTTTGCCTAAACAGATTTGCAATAGTTCGCACATGAGGGGCAGAAGTAGGCAAGCGGACAGAACAGAGACGAACGCATAATATAGTCAAGCACTTAACGCCGTTTATGGTACTGACGCTCCGTTACCATATATGGTAGCGGTATCTTAGGTAGTGGTACTATATCGTCGCCACTATGGTAAAACGAGCCAAGTAACAGAAAGTCGAAATCGAGAAAATCGCCTTTTAAATATTTGTTACATTTTCGTGAATTAGCTTCAATATCAGTTTAAATATTTTTGCCTAAAATACAAGTGCATAATTGCTGTGCAAAACATTCTGCATGTGTCAGTTGTGTCAAATCAAGTCAGCTAACAGGAAAAGCACAAAGCACTTGGCTCATTTTACCAGGATCACCACGTGATGTCCGTGCACATGCCTCTGATTGCATGGCTGTATCTCGTGACACAGAGCCAATTTCGACTTCGTTCCTTCACCAAAACGTTTTTAGGTGCTTTAGCTATAGTTTTTTGCGCTTAACTCCATTTTTTCATTTTGTTACTTGGCTCATTTTACAATAGTGGCGACGATATATAGTACCCCCAGGTTCGGGGCTTGTGGTGGTACCATATGGTACCCCTACCTTCGCGTTGTTACCGGTGCCATATTTGGTACCACTGGCCGAGGTGCCGGTACCATAAAGGGCGTTAGGTGCCTGACTGTAATAATCGGTGGTAAACTTCGTGTAGTAGTAGTGGCTCCAGTACTAACAAACTGACTCAGAAATCACTAATTTTTAGCTTAAAATTCGGTTGAAAAGCCTTTGGAAACCGAATTTGGCGTTTCCACTGCTGATATTTATGAGAAATATCGGTGTTTTTAGAACCGTTTTTATAGTTTTTGCTTGCTTGTTGCTCTAAAACGCTATTTGACAGCACAAAATAGCGATTTTTATTTTTAGCCTCCTTACTGAGAAAAACGTGCAAAAACGTATTTCCAGGCGTTTTCGAGCTTTTAGAAATTTAGGTACCCCTCTGGGCGAAACCCCCTCTATCCCAACCCCATCCTGGCGGAAACCCCTTACCCCACGCCGGTTCTGGCCTGTTATATGTATGCTAAGCGTGATGATTTCAGGTGTATTCAGTGGTGGACGAGATGTTCTTGGCAGGAGAAATTCGAGAGACCAGCCAAACGAAGGTTCTCAAACAACTGCTCATGTTGACTTCCTTGGAATAGACTATTTATTGTTCATTTCTCTTTATTTACCTGTTCTCTGTCTTCGACAAGTCATGAGTGGTATGTTTTCGGTCTAAGTTTTATCGTTTTACCGCTATCCAGAAACGTGCTAGCATTTAGGCCTAGGGAGGGTAGAATTTTGAAATTTTGAAGAAGTTTCTTTCAGCTGAGATAAGTTCTAGAATTTCGATTTTTTGCTAAAATTTGTTCCTTTTTCATTATTCTTTGCAGGGTTGTATAATTAACAGTTAAAAATTCAGACCTGTTATTAACAGTGTTAATAACGTTAATAACAGTGTTATTAACATAAAAACCTGTTAAAAATTCAAAAACGCCTGAATTTGCTCCAGCAGCATGGCAAAAGCCTAGTAAACACTATTTCATGGCCATAAGCTAATCATTTAAAAGGGTAATGCAGTTTTATATAGAAACATAACAGTGGGACAGTATTATGAAAACAGTGAATCATTCACTGGTCTGTAACCGACTGAAAAGACCAGGGCCCGTATTCATAAAAATATCCTAAGCTTAGGACAACCTAAGGCGCTTAGGACGTCCTATTTGGCCGTAGGATATCCTACGAGTATGACATCCTACGCCGTATGATAGGATTATTCATAAAACAGTTTAGGATATCATACTCGTAGGAAATCCTAAGCGCCTTTTATTAGCGGTTTGAGCCAGCGCCACGCGACATGTTTAGGAGGGAAATTCAAACCTGACTCATGATTTGTTGTTGGCACCGACCGGAAGCCGAAGTTTGAGTCTAGAAGTAGTCATTTCTGTTCTGTAACCGTAATTTAGCCGTTTTTTTCAATAATACAGAGCAAACGGGTATGAAAGTAAAAAGCTAAGAACACTTCATTTTCAATGAAATCATGACTATTTAAATGTTTACTACTAATTTCAAGTTTATAATTATGTTTTCTAGCCGATATATTGGTAGACAGGCAACCAAGAGTGTTTATCGCATGCAACGCACGCTAAAACCTACCTAAGGTTTTCGTCCTACGCCGTAGGATTTCCTAAGAGCGGCCATCCTAAGCAAAGTTTTATGAATTGTCTGTCCTACGGCCCGCGCGGCGTCCTAAACGGCCAGATTTAGGAAATCCTACGTCCTAAATCTGGCCGTTTAGGACGCCGCGCGGGCCGGAGGACAATTCATAAAACTTTGCTTAGGATGGCCGCTCTTAGGAAATCCTACGGCGTAGGACGAAAACCTTAGGTAGGTCGCCGCGAGCTACCTACGGCCGCTTAGGACGTAGGTTAGCGTGCGTTTCATGCAATAAACACTCTTGGTTGCCTGTCTACCATTATCTGGGCTAGAAAACATAATTATAAACTTGAAATTAGTAGTAAACATTTAAATAGTCATGTTTTTATTGAAAATGAAGTGTTCTTAGCTTTTTACTTTCATACCCGTTTGCTCTGTATTATTGAAAAAAACAGCTAAATTACGGTTACAGAACAGAAATGATTACTTCTAGACTCAAACTTGGGCTTCCGGTCGGAGCCAACAACAAAATATGAGTCAGATTTGAATTTCCCTCCTAAACATGTCGCGTGGCGGTGGCTCCAACCGCTAATAAAAGGCGCTTAGGATTTCCTACGAGTATGATATCCTAAACTGTTTTATGAATAATCCTATCATACGGCGTAGGATGTCATACCCGTAGGATATCCTACGGCCAAATAGGACGTCCTAAGCGCCTTAGGTTGTCCTAAGCTTAGGATATTTTTATGAATACGGGCCCTGGATTCCGAATCACTCTCATGGCTACTTTCATCCACCGAATCTAAGCCATCATCATCTTCCAGGTCCGACAGCACCGAACTACATAATACCGTTGTTGCTATCATTGTCGCCATCAACAGAAAAGGTGCCTTTCTGTCAGAACAGTACTTGCAGATTGCGGCAGTTACTCTGTTGTTCACTTTAACGCTGGTCAAATGCTGCCACACAACGCTGTTTCTGGGTCGATCAGACATCGCAGGAATTAGCTCACGAGACTTATGGCCTTTGCTGGCAGAACCGACAAAATTTATAAGAGTATAGAACACACATTAAAGAGGGCAGACAAGTATTATTTGCAATTGCCTAAAATAGTAACTAGCATAAAAGTGGTCTTAAATTTTGACTAAAACACTTTCCATTTTTTTGGTCTGAAGCATGTTTAAAATACTAGGCTTCCACTGGCAAGAACGTCACAAATAACTACGCAGAAAGAAGGGTAAAGGTAAGTTTGGTCACCCGAAAATAAAGTGACCGCACTTGTCGTAGGCCTGCCAAGCGCTTACCTAAGCCTAAGCCAGAACCTAAGCCTAAACCTAAGCCTGAACCTAAGCCTAAACCTGAGCCCTAGCCTGAGCCTAAGCCTAATCCGAAAGCAGTGGTTGAATTTCCGGTGACTAAACTAACCTTTACCGACTGAAAATACGCAACCTTTTTATAGTGGTGGATGCAAAAAAGATAGCCACTGCGAAGTCAATGTCACTTCACTTAACGTTATTATAATAACTTAGGCCTACTTCCATAAATAGGAAAACGTAAACACAAAGTCTGCTGGTCTTAGTTGCAGTGTTACTTGACGCGACGGTCTGACAAAGTTCACATGTGTTTACTCTTCTAAGTTTGTATTGTAGACAGACTGTTGAAGGTCTCAATAACTAGCAGAAGTACGGTAAATAATCATTCTATGAAACGCTGGATGCATCCCGAGTTGCGGGAAGCTTAAAATAATTTTTTACACTAATTCGAATTATTTACAAGCCTCATGTTAATAACGTGTTATTAACGTGTTAATAACACGTGTTAATAACGTGTTTTTAACAGCTACCCAACCCTGATTCTTTGTTTAAAAATAGCTATTTTCAGCTCGTTTACATGCTTTTGTACAACATTCTTAAACGAAATTCCGGACGGGTAGAGTTTACCTGACTGAATGGCAGCGTGCATCCTGTGGTAGCAACCAGACATGGGCAAAGGGGGGGCTGAGGGGGGATTGGCCCCCCATCAGGCTCTGATCTACCCCCATCAGCCGGCCGCTACCCCCCAATCAGGAATTTTTGGGAAGAATTTTGTATAGAAAATTTTGATAAAAATATGCCTGGAATAGGCGTAAATGAGCTCAGAATAGCTAATTTTAACTTATTTTAATGAAAAGTAAGCCAAAAAACCCTGATTTTCGCCAAAAATCGGACTTTTTGGCGTACCACCCCCTCAGCCCCCCATCAGGCGCTCTTACCCCCACAGCCCCCCCTCAGGAATCGAAAATTCTACCCCCCATCAGCCGAAATGCTAGCCCATGTCTGGTAGCAACCATACATGTAACAGGTCATCCGCCGATGGGGGGAGGGGGGGGTGGGGGGGTCTGGCGCCGGCCGGGGGGGGTCTGAGCCAAAATTTTGGGGGAGGGGGGTGGGCACTAAAAAACGCTCAAAAATCGAAAAAATCGCAATTTTTGGGCTAAAAATCGCCAAAAATCGCTAATTTGGGCTGAAATACAGCTAAAAAGTGCTGTTTTGCAGGCGATTTTGGCAATTTTTGTGTGTGAAATTGTAAAAAATTGCAAAAATTTGCTCGAAAATTTATTTGCCAGAAAAATCGGAGGGGGGGGTCGGTGAAATCATCTCGGGGGGGGGGGGTCCCCATCCGGGGGGGGGTCTGGGCTATTTCGGGTGGGGGGCAGACCCCCCCAGACCCCCCCCCTGTTACATGTATGGTAGCAACCGTCTGAGGCCCCTTTCTCGATATCTACTAGCCTACGCCATCATAGCTTACTGGCTTGAAGTCCTGAAGCTTATAGGCTCTGGTTGGAAACTGCCACTGATTTTTGGCTTTGTTTTAGTTTCTGACTATAGTTTAAGCGAAAACGTCTGATCGTGTGTGAATTTCATAAGGTTAAGGACTTAATGGCATATATGGGTTTCGGTTTGGAGGTTGATTTTGAAATAGTTCTGTAGAGTTTCTGGTGTGGTGTGCAAAAAGCATACATGGGCGCGGGGATTAAGGTGTGATTTACCCCTCCCGCTCGGCCGACCATACCCCCTTATTTAAGCTTATTTAAGGCAAAATAATAGGCGTTTATTTTTACTTTTTTCAGGAGCCCCCTCCCCGAGGTCTCCAGACCCCCCTCCACATTTTTCCGGCCCATGTATGGCAAAGAGTGCGGAGTTTCGATTTTTGTAAAAATCATTGTATTTATTTGGCTTGCTTTTGTTAAAATGGCCAGCTACACATCGGTCTTTAAAGACTCTGCAGCCTTACAGAAAAAGTACGATAGAATGCTAAAATTAGGTCTCTAGATGAGGTCATTATAGCCTTTTATCCCATATAGGTCCTCCGCGAAATTGGGTTTGAGGTTGGAGCCAGACTAGGAGATTAGGCCCATAAATCGGCGCCTTAGTAGTCTGAGCACTAAAAAACGCACAACATCGCTATGCTTTCAGGGAGGGGGTGGTGTGGTTAGTTGAACGTCGGAAAACGCCGCACCAGGGTGAGGGTTGGTATGAAAAACGTCGACGTTTTTAGGCCTAAGATTATTTAGTTGGCAGCTTTATATTTCAAAGAATATATCTCTACCCAATTCAAGTTTTCAACTGCCCAGTTGAAGCTAAAAGTCGCTGTTTTACAGCAATTTAGTGATTTTCACGCCACTAAGTTGTATAAAATTGTCCCAAAAATAGATCAGAGACCGAAAAGATCAGAATGGTGTGGAGAAAACGGTCTCTGAAAGGGTGTCCCGATCTTTGGTCCTGGTCTTTGCAGGTGGGGAGGCTAAAGTTTCTACCCTGTTACACGTTTGTCTTAATCTGTCTTAACGAAAATAAGTCAAAAAGTTTTGATATAGCTAAAAAATGGTCGTTTGGCTTGTGATCTACAGACAGACCCTTACGATTTCAAAACTAGCCCATGCATGACTACCTGAAGGAAATTTCAAAGCTCATATCATCTCTAAGTTGCAAGTCACTAAAGCATTATAGTTTAATCATGTATGTAAAGGAATGTTCCAACGCAGAGGAAAATTCTGTGAAATTTCTGTCACATTACTTAGTAACGTGTATGTTCGGTTTATTTTGCCCAAACACGGAAACAGAATGCAATACAAAATGTTGAGCGCGCAGACAGCTGTTGAACGGCCATTGGTCTTGAATTTGTCCTCCTGTGGCTAAATCTCGAGCGATAATGATAAACAATAACCGATTTATTATTCTATTTTAAGGGAAAGGCTGGTGTTCTTTCAGAGAAACGTTTTTTCTCCAGCTTTAGTTTTCTAACACATGTACTTCACTTTTTTGCTTTCCTGCCTAGAAAAGTCAGGCAGTTACTTTTCTCCCAGAACCCATTCCAATTTTGAAGCGCATTTTGAAGTTTCGAAGAGTAGAAATTTACCTGCCATGACTTGTCGGTATGTATTTTCTGTTATTTCATGTGTTGTGAGTGCTATACATTCGAACCTACACTTTTACGTGTGTAATGTATAATGCAATGGTCTGCACCGCCTCAACCAACCAGTGCCACTGTGGCGATTTGAAAACCCGCTGCAAATTTTTCTCAACCATCATTATTATACATAGACTAATTTACCATTTTCAGCCTAGGTTAGTAAAATTGTCATAATTTGCCATTCTATAGCGATATTCGTGCTGCCAATTTTCGGTTGATACCCCACCCTGATGATCTGTTGTTTTGTTACATAGAATAATGTTGGATTTATGATATTTACCTCTAATCATGTGTATTTTATTGAGGTACTTTTGTCTTGAAACGGTGTCATAATATTATATGAAAAAATCGCAAGCGGATTGCATTATTACAGAATTGTACAGATTGAATAAATTACATTTAAAAATACAGTACATCGTATTGTTCGTCAATTGTATAATATCTAATTATCAATCAAGAGTCGTTCTGAAGCGCGATAAGGTATTTGAACGCTTTGCTTTATCACTGTTTTACCCGTCGCGTTCATGTTTCAAAATTGTGTAATGTCCGTTCTGTAGATTGACAGGTAAAGATTGTAGGCGAAGAAACAGATTCTATGCGTTGTTATCTGCTTGTAATTATGATTACATTACTTTGCCAAACAAACCAAATACATCATTGCTTGGTCAAACAAACCAAATATAACAGGCTGTCCGAGAGAACAATTATTTTCTATTTCTCAAAACGTTTCATTGATATCTGAACGAAATAGGGCGGATTGTCTAGTTTGTCCGGTTCGATTTCCTATAGACAATTTGACTCTAAGGTCAACTTTAGTTACTCATTGCCAGAGCGACAGAAAATTACGAGTTTGAGTTTCGGCCAAGGTTATTGCATCATCTATAAAACAGCTTCGTTTTACGTACAGTACACAAGTGAAATGTTATGGGAATGCGAGAACGCGTCTAGTCCCATTGCCTCGGGCTAAAACCCGTGAACTGCACGTGCCAACTCGTTGCTGATTGGTTGGCAAAAAAGTCAGAGAGATGAGAAACGTCTGAAAGGGAAATTTTTTCTCACTTGACAAATAACTCGACAGGCAAAATTGGACCGACAGACTTAGAGAGAGAACCGTTAAATCTGGTTTAATGAATGCAAATAGATAGTACAGTATGTACTGTACTTTGGAGTTTGATACATAACTTTGCAGTATTGAATGTATATTTTTACTCTTTGTTAAGGCACATATTCAGAAACAGTTTGTATACATAATTTTGATTATTTTGCTGCTTCTGCAGCTTGGACTTCGCCGACATTTCCAATAATAACTGGTAGTTCAGCGATAACGTTCTCGAAATTCAGTCGAATTTTGTAGCCGACAGTAAAGATCTGTGCATTTCGGATCGAAGGCAACAGATCGGCTGGAATTTGAAGTTCCAAAGTGAAGTCCTTTTCCGAATGTCCTTCAATAACTTCCTTCTGATCCTGTTTAACCAGCTGTTCTGAGTATTTCTTGAACTTGAAGCAGCCATTTCTGTTCAATTTCAGTTCAATTTCTCTCACCAGGCCCAAGGATAGTCCGGATATTATTTTGCTTGAGTCATTTTTCACGCAAACATACACGAAAGCAATTTCATCCGACACGAAAGCAGCTTTTTCCAAGGAAATTTTGGCTTCCACTTTTCCTTGCTTGAAACAGGCGAATCCTGAATTTTTCTCCACCGATTTATTCAAATTTAGCGCTCCGACACATCTGGCCAAGCTGCCGAATCGAAAGTCAACATTAGCCTTGACCGGAAATTCCTTGTTTATCGATTTTTTCATTCCACACTCCGTTTCTACCATAGCTTGACAAGCATAGGTGACATCAGCATTCTTGATCTTCAGTGTGGAGTCACAATTGGCGGGAATTTCAAAGGTGAAGGGGTACTTCAGAATTCCGGGGTATAGAACCACTTCATTATTGATCAGCGAAGTTTCCTGGTTGAAGTAGTTCCGTTGGGATGGTAGAATCTTGGGATTGGGCCAGGTTATAGTAGCTCTTCCATAGAAATATAGTTGTAGCGAACAGACGGATAGAGGTTTGTTGGAAATGTTCAATTGGACCAAACCGGAAACAGAATCCCCCGGGGCGTAGACCTTATTTTGGGGTCGGTAGAGGATATCAAGTTTAATATGGTCGGAACTCATGACACGACCGGTGAGAATACGTGCAGACGGGGAGTGACCGAGAGAGGAAGGTATCAGACGTGTTTATGTCGGATTACACAGGTGGAGAATGTAGGAAAACCGGTTTAGCCGGCTGGAGTGAAGTGCAATATTTTAATGACGTTCAACTACAACGTGCAAAAATTTTGTTTATGTAAAATAGTCTACGTGCAGTAGAGTGAAATTGTTTACGGAAACTGTGGGAATTTTTATACGTAACACACTTGTTTTTGAACGTTCTATACCCAGTTTAAAAACTTCTCGGATGTTGGGGGTGGGGACTATTTATTTACTTTCTCGCTAAGAAATATCAACATAGCTATGACAGTCAGGCACTTAACGCCGTTTATGGTACCGACACCATATAAGGTGCCGGTACCATATATGGTACCGGTACCATATATGGTACCGTCACCATATATGGTACCGGCACCATATATGGTACCGGCACCCATGGCCATGGGTAGGGGTACCATATATGGTACCACCACAGTCGCCGAACGTGGGGGCACCATCATACATGTAACAGGCCATCCGCCGCTGGGGGGAGGGGGGGGGTGGGGAGGGGGTCTGGCGCCGGCCGGGGGATCTGAGCCAAAATCTTGGGGGAGGGGGGTGGGCACTAAAAATGTCTCAAAAATCGAAAAAATCGCAATTGTTCGGCTAAAAATTGCCAAAAATCGCTAATTTGGGCTGAAATACAGCTAAAAAGTGCTCTTTTGCAGGCGATTTTAGCAATTTTTGTGTGTGAAATTGTAAAAAATTGCAAAAATTTGCTCGAAAATTTACTTGCCAGAAAAATCGGTGGGGGGGGGGGTCGGTGAAATCGTCTAGTGGGGGGGGGGGGTCACCAGCCGGGGGGTCTGGCCTATTTCGGAGGGGGGCAGACCCCCCAGACCCCCCCTGTTACATGTATGGGCACCATATATGGTATCGGTACCATATATGGTGCCGGTACCATATATATGGTACCACTACCCTCGGCACCTTATATGTTGTCGGTACCATAAACGGCGTTAAGTGCCTGACTGTATGACTCGGCTTATCTGATCCGCCTAAACTTTGTGTCTCTAAAACTCTAATGTTTTGCAAAATTTTTCTGTTTTAACACCAAGCAGCTCCGATTTTACTAATTTTTATTTTACTAATAATTTTACTACGATTTTACTAGACATTAGGGGGAAATTTTTCATCATTGATGCCAAGATCATATGAATAATTAATGTTGGTTCTGAATAGTTGCTAAATTTGATCATTAAAGGTGGTTCTCAAGAACTTTAGAGATAAAGAATGTCAGAAATTCGACTGACAAAACTGCGCCCACACATCTTTTATTGCAAAATTGACTAAAATTTTGGCTGTAATTCACCAAAAACTAGTAAAATAGTAGTAAAATTTCTATTTTACTATTGACGGTCTTTCTTAATTTAATTTTGTCTTTATTTACTATTGGCTCTTAATTTTACTTTTTACTATTATTTTACTACTAGTAAAATAGCACTAGTATTACTAATTTTTGTTGTACTATACTATAGTAAAATAACAGTAGATGAATAAACCATCTATCTATTAAACTCTTTATGTTGTATGTACACCACCAATCAATTTTGTATTTCAGCAGTATACAAACGTAGCAATGTTCTAAGTAAAAGAACGATTTATGATTTCCTAAAACTTTGTTTGTCTCTTTGGTCTGGTTCAAACTGCGCGCTTGCGTCGAGGCTCCTCCTAAAGCGAAAAATACATCATATTTACTTGAATTTAGAAGCCTACATGACGTTTCTTGGCGTGGAATTTCTTAGCAATCAGCTCTTTGTGAGCGTCGATTCCCTGAAAATAAAAGAGGCGCCAAATTTGAAAACTGATCTTAAATTAAAGGGCTACGTACGTTTTTGCTAAGCATTTCCTCCAAAGCCTGACTGAAGTCTGTAATTTCTTGAGGTACTCCCATCCGTTCGTGCTGGGACGGACAAGAGAACATGTGTTCCTGTAAAATAATTCTAGAATACGATTATTAACCTACTTGATTAGTTTCAGTGAAATTGTATGCAATTCTATACACCAATTGAAACATTACTTTGCGAAAGAACAAAAAATTTGCATACCTCATCACACAGACAGTCCTGTTTCGCTTGATAATTTCTGGAGAATTCTGCCGAATTCTCAAAGTGTTCCATGCACCCGTCAGCACCTGAGACAAAGAAATATCAATAAATCAATTACACAAAACAAAATTAATCAATGATGATGAGGCTAAAGGATGCCGCACAGTTGGCCGCATAGCCACTGTGCGCCACGTCGTGCACTCATCCTCTCGGCGCGGCAAGTTTCTTGCCGCAAAGAGTTGGTCGTCGGCGCAAAGCTCCACCCAGGCCACCGAAAGCTGGTGACAGCTAGTAGGTAAATGGGAACCGACTGGATCTGCCGTTGCACCGAAGCCGCTCCACAAAGCATGCCGCATTGGAGAAGAAGATCTACGATGTCAGAAGCTGTCTGAAAAACCAACTAATCCCGAGAGCCCTCTGGCATATGGGGCACCGGCGGCCGTCGCGAGCTGTCAGAATCATGGCATCAACACGCCGGCCGCCCTCCTGGTGACCGGCACCCAGCAGCATGGCTAGGAGTGGCTGGCAGTGAAAGAAGGGCAACGTCCGAGATGACGAATCACGGGGGTCACGAAATGGACCACAAGTCTGATCGTAGGCCGTAAGGCCCCCGCACATCGGATCGGATCGATCCTTTGAAGTGTAACGTTGGTTTCATAGGAATTTTTCACAAACCCATATAAGGCATGCTTATAAAACTTACTGGAATACCCAACAGGGCAGGGATTCGGTGGTTCACAGTAAGCTGGCAAGATAGCATCGGTTTTCACCTCCTCGCGATTCGGGTACCCCTCGGGGGACAATCGCTGCATCCCCTCTCCAGCTCCCCCTAAAACCCAGACCACCGATAGAAACAGCCGGAACATAGCAGTGCATGTGGAAAGCAATAACTAGCACAAGGATTAGCAGTGTTTGTTGAAGGCTTTAATTTAAGCTTACGTACTCACCACTCATGAATTTGTGGCCGAACGCGAGGGGACCAGGGAGGGGCTCCACATCTCGTGAGTAAAGCTCGGTCAGCGGTATGTCCAGAGGCGAAATGTCGCCTAATACTGCCGGCAGTAGTAGAAACAGTAGTTGAGGAGGGCGCATTTTTCTAAAACAACTACAGCATTTATCATATGTACAGTACATGTATCAGGTCCGGGCCGGCCTAGTGGAAAGGGGGAAGGGTGGTTTTCCGTCATAAATTGCGTCCAAATTTTTAAAATTTCCAAAAACGCCTGGAAATGCGGGTTTTTGCACATTTTGTTCGACAGAACGCTGAAAAATGGATTATTTTAAGCTACAATCAGCGTTTAACAGCTAAAGATGACAGAAAGGGCTTCTGAAAATAAACGATTTGTCTTAAATATCAGCAGCGGAAACGCCAAATTCGTTGACCAAAAGCAATTTAAGTGAAAATTTATGCAAAATATTAGTGATTTCTGAGCCAGTTTTCAATACTCGACCTGCTTCTAATATTTGTACTTTAAGATCGGGGATGAGGGGGAGTTTGGCCAACCCCAAAAGCTCCCTAGTCCGTATGGTACTTGGGCTTTTGGAACGTACTCAAGCAGTGTATGGGGTAAATTGTTCAATTCGGTGGAGGTAGGAGGATTATCTCGCCTGGAGAAAATGTATGTTTCACACAAATAATATACTGAGCACTCAACTTTGAGTACCCAATAGTTTTTCGAGAATAAAGTGAGTGTACCAGCTATAAGAAATCAAGTAGTCAGAGCTAAATAAAAGAGCGCCTACCTCGTATAAGCCGGCTCTAACAAACAGAAAGCGCGTGAGAGTCGGTGGCTGTAGCAAAAATCGATGGCAAAGCGCATGGAGGCTGTGCTGCCTCGGAACTCGGTTAGTTACCGATCGATTGGACACTTTAGTTAGCTGAGGGCTCAGCCGTGGGCGCCACAGTGCGCTGAAAGCGCGGAACTAATTAGAAAATGCATTAGACCTTTGCTTGCACTCTACCTATGCACTTGGTGATTGATTGAAAAAGGTCTGATAAGGGATGCTCAGGAAGACTGGTTAATGGTTAGAAAGCACTGATTGAGGTGATATTATTATTATTGAGATGAGGTACTATCTACAGGGAGTAGCTAAAAAACAACCCCGCAAATTTTTTACTCTGACAAACGCAAATCTCAATGTCTGTTTCGTTTCGTTTCGTAGGTCGAAACCCCGTCCAGTTAACGTTTCAAAATTGCCGGCGTCGTTTAAAAACGATCTGAACTGAAGTAGGTGAGAGTCTGCCAGGTGGTGCTGGCTCCAAAGCGAAGCCAAGTGTTGGCCGTTGCTCCTGTTTAGGGTTCAGGTGGGCCTGGTCTCTGGTGACCAGGTTGCGTCCCCTGCGAGCTGTGCAAGATGTGGCCTTGTGCGATGTGGCTTTGAGCTCGCCCAGCGCAGGACTGTGGGGGCTTGTCTGAAGCAGCTGGTCTCTGCTTTCCCTCACACCACCTGTATTTTTGCTTCCTTCTAGTTTTATTTTGCAATATAGAATTGCAATATGGTTTGGCAGGCTTCTCTAGGTAGCTAAGCTTGTAAAAAGTCAAATCATGATTTTATTAGGTTTAACACCACGGTTTTTGCTTGTTTTCGCTTGACAATTCTGGCAGATCTGAATACAAACAGATGAAAACCTGTGCAACTAAAAAGCTCTACATGATTTTTCGGCCTGTCTGCATTCGTTAATTGCGCCCGAACGGCTCCTGATTATATTAGGTGCGTAGCTTGAGAGGCTTATAAGGATTCTGCCTGAAACATACATAGCGCTCGGTTAGAACAATGTTCAGTGCCGTGGCCGTTGGTCTGTTGTTCGGCTGTTTCTGCGGAATTTTCATCGTGATCGCTTGCGATCTGTGAGAACTTCTTCTTTTCCTCTTTAGCACGACAGAACACCTTGGTATTTGATCGATTACATACCTAGTGTAGTTAAGTTTCTTATAGAAGTCTTTAACGACCCTAGCCTAAAGCAATTACCTGGATTGTTTCAACTATTGCGTCTTTTCAGCATGATGGAGCTAGCCTATGGCTTCAAGAAGAAGCCTGGAAAGCCTGATGCTGCAAGTTCCAGCACCGAATGAATTACAACTGTTAGATATCTGTTCTATTTTCTGCTGGTATACTTGCAACACGTTCTAATAAAAGTGTATTTGCAAGAAAAAATCGATACACATCTCAGGCACGTAACCGCATACACCATGCCCTACCATAAATAGAAGGTGCCAGTACCATGCAGTTAAGTGCCGGACCATATGATCTGTGGTAGGTACTTATAACTCAGGGTCAGGCCAGCACAGCCCAACTAAGTTGTTCTCGACCCCATGACGGGCATCGGGGTTGTCCATTTGGTTCTGGTAGCACTTGTAGCCACTGGGACAATTGCACCGCACCTTGCCGTACATGTCTTTGCACACAGTCTGCCATTGCTGTTTTATCCCTTTTTTTGCTTTATCTTCATTAGCATCTGGATAAGACTTTATCTCGCATTCTTCTAGAAGTTGCATAGTGAGCGGTTGAATTGAATCATATGGTAGGTAATTTACCACCAGGTAGGTAAGCAAACGTTTTCAGTACGGTGAGTAGAATTACAACGCATACGAGAGACAATGTTGTCTTCATCATCTTCAATTGCGCAGCGAACCAACTGTCAGGCTGTCAAAACATTTTTTGTTGGACCAGTGGGTATACAGTAGTACCGCTAACACGTCATCATACTGGATGACCGCTCAATGCGATATCCATACTTGTAGGTCTGCACCCCACCTATGGCTACGCCCGCCAATGGGAGGGAACCCTTGATATAATTTTTACACTACCCTCGGAGCTTTCGGTGACACAATATTCAGACCTATTTTTATACACTGCTTACGATTGCGGACACGAGACATAAAAGTGACTATAAAAAGGGATTTTCAGCTGCATTTTCGCCCATATTGACATTTTTACGGAATTACAGTTTTTAGATGCTTTTAGTATTCTACATGATCCGGAATTTTTGTCAGACCCCTTTTGGTGTAGACATACCGGAGAGTGCTGCATAGGGTACCCCTCCAGATAGCGTACCCGGGGTACACTATTTGGAGACAGGTTTTATGACATGGGTGTCAAAAATGTTCAACATTACGGTACCTTTAAAGCAGGTCTACGTATATTTTTGCTCATTTTCAATCGGTTTTACTGACGCAAACCTAACAATAATGAAAAACTTTGACCAGCCACTGTCATTTACATGGCAGAAACAGTAATCTGGATTGAAAACATCATTTTTGCTCAGAAATCGTGAAAACACGCAGTTTAACATGATTTGGCTAAGTGCCAGTTAGTGTACCGGGTACACTAACACAGGGATGTGAGGTGGGAAAAAACACCGGAAAAAAACTGTTTTTTTCCGAAAAAAAACCGGTTTTTTTCCTAAGGGTCGGAAAAAAACATAAATCGCGGAAAAAACTCAAGCTAAAAATAGCTAATTTACGTCATTTTTCGTTTAAAAAATGGACTTTTGCTATGTATAATAGGCCATACTGACTCAAAACTGTTAGAAAAACAACAAAAAAGACCAAATTTGGCATGAAAAAACAAAAATGCAAACTGCTGTAAGAAAATTTGCATATAGCGTTATTTATGGAACCTGTCAGGCACTGTTTCATGCCTGTTTCGTGATTTATATCAATGTAACACGTGTATTTCTGGTCTAACAAGACTGAGGAAGGCGCTAGAAAGCGTTAGGAATCATAAAACCAGCCTAGGATACTCAGAACTTGGGCTGGAGTTTTTTTCCGCGATTTAGGAAAAAAACCGGAAAAAAACCGGAAAAAAACTGGAAAAAAAACAGGCCGAGGTTTTTTTCGGAAAAATATACAACCCTGCACTAACATGCAGCACTCTCCGGTATAACATGTACAGTCAGGCACTTAACGCCGTTTATGGTACCGACACCATTTATGGTGCCCCACGTTCGGCGACTGTGGTGTACAGTGGGAAAATATCGAAATTTTTAAAACATATTAATATAATCAAACATATAATCTTTTTTGCCAATCAAACATATAAATAACACATATAGTTATATGTTTCTGAAAATTGAATATGCACATATTTTTAAACATAAAACATATTTGTGTAAAAGGCGCTTATTCACTTATATTTTGTCTTAATTTTCGATAATTCAAACTTGAGATTCTGAATTTCCAGTTTAAAACGTTTTGCAACAATTTAGATAGCATACTCAGATTCAATAAGTTTAAGTAAAAGTCAGATTTTGGAAAAGTTTACTTTCAAACAGCAAACAGAAGTCTTGAAATCATGAATTCCTATAGCAAAAATATGTATATGTTTCCAGAAACATATTGGCCTCAAAACATATAAATATAAAACATATTTGACATGCAAACATATTGAGAAACATAAACATATATGTTTTCCCAAAAACAAACATATTTATGTTTTAAAAAATATACATAAAACATATATGTTTCCCACAGTACTGTGGTGGTACCATGTACAGTATGGTACCCCTTCCAATGGTCATGGGTACCGGTACCATATTTGATACGAAATCTGAACAGAGTGGTACCATATATGGTACACGGGTACCTAGGGTAGTGGTACCATATGGTACGCCCACGTTCGGTGACTGTGGTGGTACCATTTAAGGCACCGGCACCATCTAAGGTACTCCTACCTATGGCAATGGGTGCCGGTACCATATATGGTACGAAATCCGAACAGAGCTGTATCGGTACCAATGCGAAGGTAGGGTGCCATATATGGTACCACCACAGGCCCCAAACGTGGGGGTACCATACTGTATATGGTGCCGGTGCCAATGCGAAGGTAGGGGTACCATATAGGGTACCGGTACCATATATGGTAGCACCACAGGCCCCGAACGTTAAGTGCCTGACTGATGTACAGTAAATTACTGTATCTGTACAGTAATTGTCACTTCTAGCCATCATATATTGTATATTTATGGACGATAGCACAGCTGAACAAGCAGTACAGTTGAAGTTTATTTAGTCCCTATGTCCAGGAAAACAGACAGTTCTAGTAAAGACTGTAGCTTACCGTCTTTTGTATGTACGACACACCAATGACTAAATGGGCCAGAGAAGACTGTCACAGCTTGTGTTTTCAAGCTGTGCACCATATAGGCCCATTAGATGTTAAATTATGGACTGCCTAGACATTCCGATCTGGGCTGCTAGGGTGGCACAGGCTTCAGGTAGAGATGGGCAATGCACGTCCATGCTGCGTGGATTAGAAAATACAAAATACGGCCAAGCCTAGTGATGTAAAAACTAATTTAATTGTAATTGAAGTTCGCATAATTGGCATAATTTTATTTCTGCCCGACCAACTAGTCTTGTTTAATACCGGATTTTTCAAATGCGTATGGTATGCGTGTACGCATTCTAATTACAAATGCGTATAAGTTTGTGTATACGCTTTGCAAAAACTATTGCGTATTTTATTTTGCGTATTGCGTATGCGTAATGCGTAATCTTAGAAACACTCAGAAACTTCAGTGAACACCCTTTATCATTACAGTATATTCTTACCGTATAGTGCTGTTTATAGTACCCCCTATTTATAGTACCCGGGGCACTATAAACGGCACTTAGCGCCATATATAGTACCCGGGGTACTATAAATGGAGACAGATTTTTATTCTGAAACGAGCTGTTATAAATACAAAAGGTGCGAAAATAATGTATTTTTGGTGGTAAACCTTGTTTGTACAAAGAAAAACAGTAGATAATGCAATTATATAGTTTCTGATGTATGTACATAACCTATTTTTTACATAAAATCGGTAATTTGAGCAAAGAACCTCACATACTATTGTTAGTTTCTTATAGAGCAGACTTCGTAGGTGCCATATATAGTACCCGGGTACTTACTATAAATGGATTCAATTTTATTTTCGGAAAACCCTAAGTGCCATATATAGTACCCGGGTACTATAAACAGCACTATACGGTAGGTTTCTAGCTTTAAATCTTTAGCTTTAGATACATACTAGATGGATGCTTGAGTATGATAGCTGTCCTAAAACAACTGCATAATAGTAAACAAGTACGTACAATGTACTGTACATACATATACAGGGTGCGTAAAAAAAAAACAACGCAGCAGATTTTTTGCTGTAGCAACCGCAAATCTCAACGGATTTGAATGAATCCTGCTTTAAATGAAAGATAAATAAATTCTTGAACGACTGGTATAGCTTTTATTAAGATGCGTTGCTCAGTTCCTGAGATAATTGCTTTCAAAATCAAAACAGAGATTTTGGCAGTGCACAACAGAGATTAAAACAACCCAGCAGATTTTTTACTGTAGCAGCCGCAAATCTCAACCGATTTCAGTGAGTCCTGTTTTATATGAAAGATAAATTAATTCTTGAAAGTTTGGTGAAGCTTTTATTAAGATACGATGCTTCGTTCCCGAGATATTTGCACTCAAAATCAAAACAGATTTTGGCTATGAACAAGAGCGATTTTTATTATTCTGTTGCACTTCATAATAAAACCGATTCCTACTGCTCAGGGCTAACGTAACGAGGTTTTTCTGGTGCCACACATGCTTGGTTACTTCATTTGTAAAACTCTTGTTGCCCCTCAGCAGTAGGAATCCGTTTTGTTGTGAAGTGCAACGGAATCGCTCTTGTTCACTGCCAAACTCTCTGTTTTGAGTTTGAAGCAAAATATCTCAGGAACTAAGCATCGTATCTTAATAGGGCCTTCACCGGTCTTTCAAGAATTTATTTGTCTTTCATTTAAAGCAGGATTCATTCAAATCGGTTGAGATTTGCGGTTGCTACAGCAAAAACTCTGCTGGGTTGTTTTTTTTTGACACACCCTGTACTATGTGTTTTCAACCTAAGAAAGAGATTTATGTGCTTACCTTCACTCAACCCTTTGTAAATGACCAACGCCATATGGCGTAGTTGGCCAACCTATCGGAAAGCAAAAAAAATGGAAGTGAACGTATCAGAAAACTGTTTCAGACCTATCGGAAAGTTGTTTCAGACCTATCGGAAAGTTGTTTCAGACCTATCGGAAAGTTCTTTCAGACCTATCGGAAAGTTCTTTCAGACCTATCGGTAAGCTATTTCAAACCCCCTCGGAAACGCGTTTTCAGTCAGTCGCAAATTCAAAATTTGTTGTTTTAGATGTTCAGATAACGCTTGCCATTGAAATGATTCAAAAAATAACTTTCAGTCTATCTGTTTAATGCACTAAACCAAGACAAACTGAAAACAACCTATCGGAAAGCTGGACCGAACCTATCGGAAAGCCAGAAACTTCCCGATACGTTCAAAATCCGGTCATTTGCAAAAGGGTAATTAGACTAATGTCTACTTACAAAGGAAACTTAAAGAAAATTTTAATAGGAAATTTCAACCACATAAATTAGACATGCATTGGAAGCACTAAGAGATTGCCTTTGCAACATACAACGATACTACCCAAAGCCGTGGAGACTAACAATTCAAGAATTTCCCAGCGTTTCCTTCCCTTATGTGGGCCGGGGGTGAAACCGGCAGTTTTTCTGGCTTCCTTGAAATGGAAAATGTGATATTTACAAGTATACTTGTAAAATGCTGAGAACTCTGCAACTTTGCTTTTGAATAAAATCAAAAAACGCATTTTTGGTTAGCAGTTCACTAACTTGAAGTGAAGCAAATCTGTCCAACCAAAATACAGTTAATAATATTTACAATAGGCATAATTCAAAATAAATTCAATATCAATATATTGTCGGCTCATATTCAAATCTTTAAATAAACAGACAGTACTACATACTTACCAGTAGGTAGACAAAACAGATCACTATAAAAAATAGCCGTGTTTTTCACAGGAAAAGCCGACCACAAAAAAACTAGAACTTGGCGAACTATCCATATAGTAGCGTAACTGAGTGTTTTAAAGCGGTTGCAGCATACTGTACGGTATACGGTATTATACTGTATCGAAGATGCTATACGGTATATGGTATACGGTATTTTTATACCGGTCCCATCCCTATTTTAGATGCACAGTAGAGGCCTGAGGATGATTGCTGCACTAAAACAATTTCAATACAGTACCCCGTATGTACATGATACGTATGTATGATAAGCTCAGTGGCGTATCTGTGTAAGTCTGACAAAAATAAAGAAACTAATGAATTATGTGCTAAAACTGTCTATTTTGCGCTCAGAATGCCTTCTAAATGCGTTTTTGAAGGCTAAATTTTCAAAATTTTCTCGCCCTGGTCGGGCAGAAGCCCAACCAGGCCACTTTAAAGTACTCAAACGTGTAATTTCTGTTAATTTTAAGCTCGGAATGCGTTTTAAACGCGTTTTTGAAGGCCAATTTTGCTAAATTTTCTTACCCTGGTTGGGCAGCGGCCCAACCAGGCACTTTCAAAATTTTACACCCCCCTTTCCAAAATCCTGGATACGCATCTGGATAAGCTTACCAAATACCAAGAACGAAGCTATTTTTTATGTAAAGTGTTAGCTAGTGATGTAAAAAATTAATTTAATTGTAATTGAAATTCGCATAATTGGTCCGTTTTTAATTTCAATTCAATTAATTTAATTTAATTGAAATTCAAAAGTTGGGCCATAATTTAATTGTAATTTAATTGAAATTCGCCTGGAATTTCAATTATATTTTCAATTATTTCCTGTGGTGAATGCAAGAAATGCGTAAGTATTAGAGGCGGTAATGACTTCAAAAACAAAAACCTATTTAGGCTTTGTCACCTCTTTATCTTACTGATCCTATGATCTTACTTTGTTTTGTAATATTTTATGCTCTGTTTTTATATTTTGTAGTTCATAAAAGTCAAAACAGTGATTTTTGGATGGGTTTATACTTTATACCCCTTTTGGCGACGGTACCTAGGATGTGATGTTGCTGACTTATGCTGAAAATCTTTAGATTATGTACTGATATAAAATAAATAATGAACTAACCGTAAATTTCCCCCAGAATGCCATTTTATGTGTTTTTTAAAAGGCAACTTTTTTAAATTTTCTCGCCTGGTTGGGCAGCAGGCTAACCAGGTGTCTCTAAGCTTTACATTGACATTTTTCTAAGTCCTGGGCCACTGTCACTGCCTTTTAACAGCAAAAGTACAACAATTTTCAAAAAATTAAGAAAATAATTGAAAAAATATGGCATAATTGAAATTTTCCGAAGTTCCATAATTTAATTGAAAATATAATTGTAATTGAAAATATTGGAAAAGTATTTCAATTAATTTAATTTAATTTAATTGAAATTAAAAACTGAGCCCATAATTTAATTGTAATTGAATTGAAATTCAAATTCCATAATTTTACATCACTAGTGTTAGCCTATAAATTTTCAAACAAAGGTGACCACATCATTGACTTTAGCACATTTGTTCGTGTTTTCTCTTGTCTTAGTTTTAAAAAATATATCCTTCAATTTCTATAAAAATACCAAATGTTCAGCATTGGAATTATATTAAACATTGAATTTTGTGTGTTTGTTTCCAGAAATATCTATTAGAAAAGGCGAGTTTTTTCAAAGAAAAACAATTAACAAACTTCCGGTTTATATTTTTGCAAAGCATTTCTATTCTATGACTGATTGTGCAATAATATCGAATTTCTGACGTTTGGTAACCTGACTACAAATTGACTACAAACTAAAACTACATATTTTTAACCTGAATTTGACAACTACAAACTAAGACTACAAAATATTTTCGCGAAAATTTTAACTACAAACTAAGACTACAAATTGAAATTCCCTGAGGAAATAGGTCTAGCCAGGAGCTGCGGTTGCCTTTCTTCCCCTTATTTCCCGAATGACCGAACCGCAACCAACCTATTCCAATTGGAGTATGTTGATCGCCAACGAGGGTACGTTTACGTACTGTGGGAAACATATATGTTTTATGTATATGTTTTAAAACATAAATATGTTTCTTTTTGGGAAAACATATATGCTTATGTTTCTCAATATGTTTGCATGTCAAATATGTTTTGTATTTATATGTTTTGAGGCCAATATGTTTCTGGAAACATATACATATTTTTGCTATAGGAATTCATTATTTCAAGACCTTTGGTTGCTGTTTGACAGTAAACCTTTCCAAAATCTGACTTTCACTTGAACTTATTGAATCTGAGTATGCTATTTAAATTGTTGCAAACCGTTTTAAACAGGAAACTCAGAATCTCAAGTTTGAATTATCGAAAATTTAGACAAAATATAAGTGAATATTGCGACTTTTACACAAATATGTTTTATGTTTAAAAATATGTGCATATTCTATTTTCAGAAAAATATAACTATATGTGTTATTTATATGTTTGATTGGCGAAAAACATATATGTATAGTTATATTAATATGTTTTAAAAATTTCGATATTTTCCCACTGTACGTTTACGACATGGAAAATTGGGACCTGTACCGGTGGAAACAAACAATTTTTCCGTTCAGCTCACCTGAATGGAAAAATTTGAAACGCTTCCGTGAGCTCAATTCTTGGCCGTTTCTTCTGTAAATTGGTCTAGAGCTTCTTTTGTAGAAACTGTAGTGGCTGACAAATGTCAGATTCTTGACTTGCAATGGTTGTACAAAATTTTCGGTTCAGGTGAGCTGAACGGAAAATCGTTTTTCTACCGGTGCTGGACTAATCTGGTCCAGAACGCGAATTAATGAGATATGACTGTACGCGTAGTACTTGTGTTAGCCTTGATTTTAGTATCTTTGGTTTGCTGTTCATTCTATTAGGAAACAGCTGACCTACTGTTAAAGAAGACTAAATAAGCTCATTTTAATTTAACCCTTTGCAATATACCAACGCCATATGGTGTAGTTGGCCAACCTATGGGAAAGCCAAAAATGATCGTAAACATATCGGAAAGCTGTTTTAGACCTATCGGAAAGCTGTTTCAGACGCCTTGTAAACGCGTTTTAAACGACTCGCAAACTTACAATTTGTTGTTATAGATGTTCAGATGACGCTTGCAGTTGAAATGATTAAAAAAATAACTATCAATCTATACTTTCACTGCACTAAACCAAGACAATCTGAAAACAACCTATCGGAGAGCCAGAAACTTTCCCTTACGTTCAAAATCAGGTCATTTGCAAAAGGTTAAAAAGTTTATCCATCTGCTGCAATCATCTTCAGTGGTGTCTGTCGTAGGTTGGTCTTGATGCCAAAGTTCGTCTGTTTTCCTTTCTCCCCTTTGGCTGCGCAACCACTTCTGGACTCTCTTTCTTACACATGCCGACTAGAATCTTCTTTGCCAATTTTCTGACTGTTGGTGACACCGCCAGCAAAAGCCAAGGATTGGCACAGACGAACAACAGCTCTCCGATGCCTTTGAGAAACCAGAGAACTTCTGATATTCTGCAACTGACTGACTCTGCTTGAAGTGGGGGCAGAAAGGACCAGAAAGGAGTAAAAAGCTGTTGGATGTAAGCCACTGTCCAAAATGCGGACACACAAAATCCGATAATAGTGAATCTAATTTGCTGAACTCTGTGTGCATTGGCAGCAGCACCAGCCTCTGTGTCGTTTCTCAGTGCCTCCACAATGCGAACATGCCAAATAGTTAGCGTAAAGAAGATACAGTATGCAGTTGCTGCAAGGACATAGGCACGCATCGCATCAAAAACAATGCTCAGTGAGACAGCAGCCAGGAGATAAAGAATGGGAGTGATCCATTGCAGTAGTACCATGACAGTTGTGAAACGCCTAGTCCACAACTATAAGAAACTTGTGAAAACAAGTGGGTAAAAGAAATACAGAGTGAGGCACTTATCCCTGCCATGGTACTGGCATACCTGTACCATACATGTAACAGGTCATCCGCTGAAGGGGGAGGGGGGTTGGGGGGGGTCTGGCGCCGGCCGGGGGGGGGTCTGAGCGAAAATTTTGGGAGGGGGGTAGGGCACTAAAAAACGCTCAAAAATCGAAAAAATCGCAATTTTTGGGCTAAAAATCGCCAAAAATCGCTAATTTGGGCTGAAATACAGCTAAAAAGTGCTGTTTTGCAGGCGATTTTGGCAATTTTTGTGTCTGAAATTGTAAAAAATTGCAAAAATATGCTCAAAAATTTACTTGCCAGAAAAATCGGAGGGGGCGGGGGGTCGGCGAAATCGTCTCGGGGGGCATCCGGGTGGCGTCTGGCCTAAGTCGGGTGGGTGGGCAGACCCCCAGACCCCCCTGTTACATGTATGACCTGTACCGCACCGTAACTGGTCATCCTCGAAAGGGGGAGGAGGGTTGGGGGTCTGTTCTAGGGATAGGGTACTAAAAATAGCTCCAAAATCACCAAAAAATCGACAAAAATCTCTAAAGTCAGCTCACATACAGCTAATCCAAACTAGAGCACGAACAGTGACCATTGGCGCATATTTGAGAAAATACCCCTAGAACCAGAGCTACAGTACACCCCTCAAAGTTGGGTCGCCTTGGCAGTCCTTTTTGGGATATTTCTGGGTTCTCACAACCTAAACTCAAACGTGTGCAGTTTGCGCATTTCTAAACAAACAGCTTTCGCAAGCAGAGCAATCGATAGCTGCTTCAAAATACGTTAAGTCGCCCATTTCAATGCTTCCGTAAGTTGCCTGCCTATTGCGAGATATTTTGCGAAATCTCCCAAAAATTGCTGTTTTCCAAATGTGCATGTGTATGTATGCACATTTACTGTCAAATGTGTATGGATACTGATGTATACACATTAAACAAAATTTGTGTATATTTGTGTGTGTATTGTACTGAAAATGCAAATTTTTTCGTAGATTTTGAGCCAAAAAAGCTAGGAAATTCAAATCTCTCAAATGCCTACTGTTTAAAGCCTTGGATAGCTTTGAAATTGAGTTACTTAGGCCATTTTAAGGCTTTATGAGGAAATGTGTATATCCTTCCTATAGTAGTAGTCTATCTTATGTACTTTGAGGCGCTGATTACAAATCTAAAGTCGGTTTAGCAGAATTGATTTGGATCGGGAGCTATTCCAGTCCAAATTTCCTCGATCCACGCATGCCTGGTGGCATTGCGAAATGCATGTTGATAAGTGCCTGACTGAAATAGGAATGAAACTCACAAGTTCATGGCTGAGTGGATGGACTATAGCTGTATATCTGTTGTAGCTCAGAACAATCACGCCACTGGTTTGAGTGAACATCACATAAACAACAGCGAAAACAATGGGCAAGGCGCAAGTTGGGAAGTTGTTGTCCTGTATTTTGGTCCAAACAATGATCTTACCCACCAAATAAATTAAATCAGCCCACCCAACCGACCGACAAACAGTGAAAAAAGGAGAGTTGAAGTCGGTTTTGTTCCGGAACAGGACAAATTGAACAAGAATGTATGCAAGCAGAGTAGCATATGCGACTAAATGGGTGAGAGAGTAAAGTTCATTGAATATTATTGGTTCAAGGTAGATGTGCAAAGCACTTTGCATACAGAAATTTGTGGATTTGTTCATTTTGGCTGTACAGTACCCTTTCTTAAGATCGTTAACGCTCAAAGTAAAGTTTGGCAAATAGAGTTGGCTCAAGTAAGCAGTCTGTAATTTGTGGTGGTTATGCAAAGGCACGGGGTCATTAACTCAATCAGAGAAGCTGGGAAGAGTAGAGTAGTAATTTGTGAAGTTTGTCTGACAAGCCTCACGTACATAACTTTGTACTGTACTCTATAATCTGAATAGTCAATAAACAGGTGTCAACATCTGCTATCTCCATTGAAATCAGCCTTTCAACAAACTAAACTCAACAATTGCAGACCTATCTGTATAAACTGGTCTGAATAACGCTCACAAACAGACTTCAACACTCAACTCATTCATTCACCAACTTAGTAATCAAATCAGTTTCGGTTTTATCAAATGGGGTTCCATTCTTGTGCAGCACATCGTGAAACCAAATCTTTGGTGGATGCGTGTACTTCTTGTGCCAGGAATCCCAAGGATAAATGGTCTGAGTTTTTCCATTCACCCATCCCCAATTGATAGCCGATATGTTGTTCTGTTTAGCAAAAGGTAGAATGGCCTCGAAGGTGCTTCCCAGAGTCCTAGCCATAAATTCGGTACAAAACACCGGTCGGTTCAACGCCTTAACTCGATTGTACGCAGCTCGGAACCCAGACAAGGGACTGTAACTATGGAACGTAATGATGTCTGAATTGTTTAGCTGAGTTTCCCGAATTGGGCGGTAACTGGAACAAACAGCAGATGTCAGGGGCTGCGAAGGATTCATTTCTCTGGCCCAAGCGAACGCCTTTTTTAGAAGAATGTTCGACTTGTACTTCTTTGGTGGGTGGGTGCCTAAAATACAGTTATAGCACTGTAAAACTTCTAACAGAAGCGCACGCTCCAATAGTAGCGCCCTTTACGGACATCCCGAAAATGAAAGTGCACACACTGTTAGTAGCGCCTTTCTAATAATAGCGCTCCCGCGCACACTACTATCAATGCTTGTACGTGTTTCCCATGTGCTTTTGAGACAATTTTCTTTGATTAAGCTTGCAGACATTAGTCAGACTAAAACTCATATAAAGATTGCTTGTGTTTAAGACAAAAATAGCATGTATTGTCAGAAAAATGAGGATGGCCAATGTAGCATTGAAATATTTATTAAGGAAAGTTTGATAGTTTGCTTTCAAAAGTTTGTGAAAATATTCTCACCGCCACCCTGACATCCTGGCTCATTGTACAAATCCCACATAAGAACTCTGGAATCTTTGCCAAATTTGGTCAACACTGCTTGGATGTAAGGTTTTATGAGTGTTTCATGGTAACTTTCATTGTACAGAGCCACTACACCCGGACTTTGAAGCCATCTTGAGTTGTGCACATGAGGAATTGGAAGTTTCTGTGGGCCAATCTTTGGATACGGATCCCAGCAGTCATCTAGCAAGACCAACATCGGCTTGATTTTGTATTTGTGAGCAATGGACAAGAATTGGTCCAATCGCCTCATGAATCCAATTTGGTCCTCATGCCACGCCTACAGTAGTAGTTGTCATGTGATTGTTTACGATAATAAATAGTGTGAAAGCAGAAACCAACCAAGTCGTGTAAAAACACTCTGGCAGTGTTTATTCCGATCTTGTTAGCGAAAGCCAACTCTCTTTCGATGGTAATCGAATCGAAAGTGGCTCGTTGCCACATCTCCAGTTGGTTTTCGGCCGTGCTGGGGATAAAATTTGGCCCTACCAACCAGCCATGTTGCTCGGCCCAGTGGAACGCTTTGTTTGCAGGCCATTGTTTTGTCTAAAAGAGATAGAAGCTTTTCAAGAGTTTTGTCGGCTTAACTGCTAACTACCTGAGTTTGTTCATATTCAGATATTGTAGCTAATGGAGTGACAGCTACAAGAGTTAAAAAACAGAGGCTCCCAGGCCGCATTCTTGATTTTGGGTGATTGGTAGGTCTGGCTGGGCAGTGAAATGCCACACCTATCTAATCTCTGCAATGATTGAGCCCACTGTTTTTAATGCCACTGGGCGCCATTTCTCTAGAACTTTGCCAATAACCTTCAGGCGCCGTCCATAATCGACGACGTTCCAGAGGGGGAGGGGGGTCGGCTGAAATGCGACGATAGACAGAGGGGAGGGGGTTAGCAAAAAACGACGTCGCTTTTTATTTTAGGATACTTGGATATCATTATTTTCGATTTATGCACATAAATCGAAGATGTTTCTATATACAGAACAGCTTCCCAGAGTGGTTGTAGGGATTTATTGAATTGATTGCGCAGTATGGTAACAAGAAGACGTTACATTACTGTAAGTACTGCCCTTTTATCGGGGGGGGGGGTAAACCGAAAACGACGTCGCCATAGGGGAGGGGTCCCCAAGAAACGACGCATGGCGATTTTGGGGGGAGGGGGTCCTAAAAATCGGGATTTTGGAACAACGTCGTTTATGGACAGCCCCTTAGGAATAGAGCACCACACTAAGTAAGAGTACGTACCGGATTTTTCGGTAAATAAGCCCATGGGATTGTTTCAGGTTTTGGCACTTTTTGGCCCCTCCACATTGAAACCGAAAATAAAGTCATGGCCTTTTTCAGTCAAATACAATAGAACAGAAATTTAGTTTTGGCATTGCGGATGCGCAAACTCATACGCATTTGTTGTTGGTGGAATGCGCATGCGCATACGCATTTGAAAAATCCGGTATTAAACAACACTACTTTGGTCACGGAACAGTCATGGAAAGGTCATTTTGCTATTCAAAAGCCGCACGAACTAGACCTAGTTCCCTACCGAATTTTAGTTTGTAGTTAGTGGTTAGTAGTCCAAGTTTTCAGGCTTTTCAGTTTGTATTGTAGTTAGTGGTTAGTAGTCAATTCAGCCATCGATTCGGTTGATTCAGAATCAGAATCGTTTATTGTAAACGATGTGGCAACAGCATAAAAAATCGGTTCAAAATCAGTATTTTGTTTCAGTTCGCTGAATAACGACAGACAGGCAAACGAAACAACCTGGACGACTACCCACCCATACATGTAACAGATCGACGCCGGCTTTGGGGAGGTGAGAGGGGGTCCGATCCGATCCGATGTGCGGGGGCCTTACGGCTTTATCAGACTCATGGTCCATTTCGCGACCCCCATATTCGTCATCTCGGACGTTTGCCCTTCTTTCACTGCCCAGCCATGTCCTAGTCATGCTGTTGGGTGCCAGTCACTAAGGGAGTGCCGGTCATGTTGATGTCATGATGCTGTCAGCTTCCGAACAGTACAACGAACATACAATATGTTGTGTCAGTTTAGAATGCCGGCACAATTGGTGTAGTGGTTTAGGCCGCAAAGCCTTTAGGAGTTGCGAAATGGCCTAGAGCTGATCGTAGGACTTCGCTCCCTCATCAAAACGCAGTTTAGATTAAACGCATCACAACGCAGCTTAGATTAAGCGTAGGCTTGTTGACACTTATGCAGTTAATGAATTTTTATCGTCTCCTATCGTACTACTATGGTGTTTTTGTTGCTTGTTCCTCAAGCCTGTTCATCACTGTTTCGAAAACGTAACAGTCAACCTTATTACCGCATGAGATATGTATGGTATACTGTAGTCTGATGGGCACTCATTACCTAATCCCAGTGCGAAAAACGTGTACACGATGTTTTCAGTGGTTCACACAGTAGCGCCCAGTCGATCAACGTCTTTGTTACAGTTTGAGTCAGACCATTTTGGGTGGGAACCGTCTCGAGGTTGAGAGTCATACAGTATTATAAGGTTTGTTTAGGTCGCAGTTAAAGGGATATCGCGCCTGCGTAGTTGCCAATTCCTCTGCACTATTATTTATAGCATCCAGCATCGTTTGCATGGAGAAAGTGGGCGGCCTGTAACAGCAAACCAGCACCAATGGCTGGTTTTTGTGTGAAAAAACTTTAAAGCAGCGCTGTTCATACTGTTCATTGTGCACTTGCAGTCAGAGAGATTAAGCCATAGACGAATCGGTTCCTTGTATAGCTTACCTCTCTGACTATGGCTATGATGTTCCATTGATGGCTATTGAACGCCTACTTAGCCATACATGGCTACTTAGCCCTCTACGGCTACTTACATAGCCTTCTATGTCTACCACTCTTCAACAGCATAGCCAACTATGGCTATGTAGCCATAGATGGCTAAAAAGGCGGGGCTTCCTCGAGTTTAGCCATAGATGGCTAAATAGCAATAGTTGGCTATGCTGTTGAAAAGTGGTAGCCATATAGGGCTAAGTAGCCATGTATGGCTAAGTAGGCGTTCAATAGCCATCAATGGAACATCATAGCCATAGTCGGAGAGCTAAGCTATACAAGGAACCGATTTGTCTATGGCTTCCAGGCTTAGTCTCTCTGACTGACTTGTATGGTGAGGTCTGTGAGCACTTATGGCTTTAAATGGGTCTCACATATGCAGCAGTGCCTCCTCCCACTTGATTACTGACGTGACTGTTAGTGAGCAGCAGAAACCCCGAGACGTGCATGTCATATGCAGTAGAGTTGGCATCCATCCAGGTCTCTTGTAATATCAACATCTGCCTGGCTTAGCAACAGTTGTCCAATTTCGTCTGTTGGCCGCAGCGATTGAACCTTTACAGATAGCACTTTCACCTGGCGTTTGTGCTGCCTGATTTTGTGTCCCAGCCCAGAAATGCACTCCGCCTGACCTATCGATTGGTCCTGGGCCACAGCCTATACTCTGACTGGTTTTCCATATAAGGCGGGGCTTGGTTTCCAGCCCCCAAATCAGCGTTCAATGCACTCAGGTGAGTGACGTAAACTACCCCAGAAAGAAAGACGACGATTTCAGCACTGAATTGGCTAAATAACATTACGAAATGTCATAAGCAGGTGCCAAGGCAGACTAACAAGACATGAAGCAAAAATCACCTCTGTAGAATCCCGTAGAAGAAGAAAATAGAAGGACTGCTGCGAGCCGCCAGCAGCGAGGGGTTTGTTTGTACGACCACCGGGCCAAAGACCCTGGTGGTATGCTTGCAACACGTTCTATGATGTCATAACCTTATGTCAGGTTCAGGTACGTAACCGCATACACGATGCCCCTACCATAAACAGAAGGTGCGAGTACAATACAGTATGCAGCTAAGTCTGTAGAAGGTACATATCACTTATCAGGCCAGCACAGTCCCACTTTGTTGTTCTCGACCCCGCCGCGCTTTACTTTGGGGTTGTCCTTCTGGTTGTCGTAGCACTTGTAGCCACTGGGACAATTGCACCGCACCTTGCCGTACATGTCTTTGCACACAGACTGCAATTGCTCTTTCTTTCCGTTATCCATATAATGGCGTATCGTGCATTTCTCTAAAAGCTACAGAAGTGAGCAGTTAAATCATGCAGTACAGTAGGTAATTTACCATCAGGTAGGTAAGCAAACGTTTTCAGTAGTAGAGTGGGCAAAATTAGAAAGCAAGAAGGAGACCATCTTGTCTACACTAGTGAGCAATAATAAAAGAACAAAATAGTGTGCGTCTGCTTACCAGTTGCAGCAGCAGTGTTCAGTGTGCTCAGTAGAATGAGAAGAGATGCAACTGACAGCATCATCATCTTCGGACGAGCAGTGAGCAAACTGTAAAAAAGTTAAAGGCTGTAATATAAATTATTGTTGGTTTCAAGTAAACCATCAAGGATTTCTGGTTGTACCATATCAAGTACTGTCAGGGATGCCTACCATACCCCCCTCACGCCAAACCTTTTATACTTGAAAAGGCGGCGCGCAGGCTAGATTCAGAATTTTGCTTGCCATTGCGTGTTCATGATTCTCGAAAAATTTTAAATTGGCTGAACCAACCGCACGCATTGGTTGGCTTTGCTTGTGATAATTGAATAACATATCTACCGTTTTGATGGCAGGAATATAGAGCCGAGACTCTCTTGTTTTTATTCTCGTCCGAAATAATAATATGTGAGTATACGAATATTTATCAATTTTCGGCAGCACCCCAAAGTGGAAGGAGCTCCAGTTTGAACACCTAACCGCACGGCAATGTCGTGCCAGGATTGCAGTTGCCCTTCCCCCACTTAATTCTCGAATGACTGAACCACAGCGAAACTATTCCAATTGGAGTATGGACATCCCCAACCCAAAGGGATACCAGAATTCTACTAGTATTAAAGATTTTAGTACTATAGTATCAAATCAAATTCAAAATATGTAGGTCTCTTACTATATCATATTCAAAGACCGAATCTGGTGTAGCTACTGAACTCATATTATACCAGAATTCACTAGTACTGAATTAAAAATGTTCATATATCTAAAAGAAGGAGCACTTACTTACGGAGATTATGTATACTCTACATGAGACTGCATTCAGTCACCTTTCAAACGAACATGTTATAATTGGAAACGGGAGTACAGTACCAGAATATGAAAGCACATTCAACCAGCTACAAAATCATGTGCGGCACGTAGCTCTAGCTTAAGAAAGGATTGAACGGTGACAGTTTGAATGGATACTGTCAGACACCAGAAAATAAGCCCGAAAATCCCTGGCGACCCAAATTTGAGGGGCTGTAGCTCCGGTTCCAGGGGGTTGCTGGTGGCCGGGCATGCACCGTTGTTCTTCGATTGAGCTCTATTTTAACAGATATTACAGTAATATCAGCCAGATCTGTGAGATGGCCCTACTTGCACCCATTAAGCTGACTTTCTCTCAAAATGCATCTTAAGACTTATTAAAAACCGTCTTCTAAACTAAACATACTACCGACTGAAGCGGCCAGACAGACTGTCGGCAGCTTGTGTGTCCAAGCTGCTGCAACCTCTAAGGCCGATTAAACACCTCTGCCACCCCCTTGACACTAGCCCCATGGGACTGAATTGAGCCACCTTTCAAACGAGCATGCTACAACAAGTGCAGCCGTTTTCTTCCCAAATCATAAAAATGCCCCTATCTTCAGAACTGGGCAATACAGAGCAAAAATAAAGTTATTTTCGGAATTAGCAGCAAAAATACATACGAAAAAACTGCTTTGCAACGCGGTTTATGCTCATGCTAGCGAGTAATGCCACTCAAAGAATACTGTCGGTCTCAAATTTGAACGCAAATTTCTCCCGATCCAGAACCTATATAGCTAAACTGAATGTATTCTCGAACTAAGCACACAAAACTGCATATAACAGTATGCAAACCAGCAACCACTAAGCTGTGCAGAAAAAAATTTTTTCGAACACCTTTGAGAGGCCAAAACACCCCCCTCCCCTAAACAGCTTACTTTAGTGAGCTGATTTTGTTTGGCCAACTGATGCCTAACTTTTGTTACCCCTGAATGAATTCGTTGATGCTGAAAACCCTAAACGCTTGTCAATTCATCGTTTCCTTGCAACAGAAACACCCAAATAGCAAAAAATAAATAGTTTCTCGTCGGGACCTCAAAATACAGTACCCAGCGATGATGGTTATGTCAGAAATAGATTCTCGAACCCTGAAAACCTTTATTGCCTACTCTGTAGAGCACTTTTCTTGCACTAGGCATGCATAAACGCAAAATGACAATTTTCGTGTTGGGACCTAAAAATACAGTATTCCAGTGATTATAGTTATGTCAGCAATGGGTTCCCTGACCATGAAATACTGTTGCATGCGTATACGCATTACACATATCATTATGCAAAGTACGCATTGCATTTCAGAATGCGTATACGCATACGCATACGCATTCGCATTTGAATTTCATTACGCAATATTATTACGCATTCTGCCAAACGTTTGCATATTTTTGCGTAATGCGTATTGGGTCTGAAAAGTAACTGCCTTTTCGAATTTCTTGCTGAAAATTTAGTGTTCAAGTTGTTACCAAATGGTCATTCTTCATGTTTTTAGTGTGAGGTGAGGGTACCAGAAATTTTCTGAGATCATTTGAAGCTTTATTAAACTAAGTTGCATACATGTAACAGGGGGTTCTGGGGGTCTGCCCCACCCCACCCACCGATTTTTCATATAGTATTTTTTGCAATTTCAGGCACCAAAATTGCCAAAACCGCCTGTAAAACAGCATTTTGTAGTGGTATTTCAGCCCAAATTAGCGATTTTTAACTATTTTTAGCCGAAAAATTGCGATTGCTTGCGATTTTGAACGTTTTTGTGCCCACCCTCTCCCAAAATTTGGGCTCAGACCCTTCCGGCGCTAGACCCCCAACCCCCTCCCCCTTCGGCGGACGACCTGTTTCATGTATGCTAAGTGTGCGTGCTTGCAAATATTTAAAGAGGACGCTAAGTTTTAAGAGGAAAAAAACGTGTGACAAACCCTTGAATTTAGGGTTTCCACCGTTTAGGGGTGATATCAGTTGTGTTGTATGCTCAGGCTATCTGTTTGTGCTTCCAGTGCATGCTTATTATGATTGAATCTGAATGCTATTAGACTTCTTCTGAAAATGAACATCTGACAAATTTTTTGCAGGAAAGCGCATATGAATGCCTGTCGAAAACATGCAGTACGCAGGGTTGTGAGGTGGGAAAAAAACACCGGAAAAAAACTGTTTTTTTTTCGGAAAAAAACCGGTTTTTTTCCTAAGGGTCGGAAAAAAACATAAATCGCGGAAAAAAACTCAAGCTAAAAATAGCTAATTTACGTCATTTTTCGTTTAAAAAATGGACTTTTGCTATGTATAATAGGCCATACTGACTCAAAACTGTTAGAAAAACAACAAAAAAGACCAAATTCGGCATGAAAAAACAAAAATGCAAACCGCTGTAAGAAAATTTGCATATAGCGTTATTTATGGAACCTGTCAGGCACTGTTTCATGCCTGTTTCGTGATTTATATCAATGTAACACGTGTATTTCTGGTCTAACAAGACTGAGGAAGGCGCTAGAAAGCGTTAGGAATCATAAAACCAGCCTAGGATACTCAGAACTTGGGCTGGAGCTTTTTTCCGCGATTTAGGAAAAAAACCGGAAAAAAACCGGAAAAAAACTGGAAAAAAACAGGCCGAGGTTTTTTTCGGAAAAATATACAACCCTGGCAGTACGTACTATACAAATACTCTAGTGCAATTCTTTGTTGGCAGGAATTTATCATTAGGCCTCAAGTAAATCTAAAAAACCTGGATTATTAAGTTGGATACCAAAACAGCATAATATAGAGCCAAAACAGCTGTTCAGTGAAATTTCCGAACGTTTCTGAGATTACGCATTACGCAAAATACGCATTAGTTTTTGCAATGCGTATACGCAAACTCATACGCATTTGTAATTGGAATGCGTATACGCATACGCATACGCGTACGCATTTGAAAAATCCGGTATTAAACAACAGTACCATGAAACCCCTTAGTGCCTACTCTATAGGTCATTTCTTTGCCGCAGGGACAATGTAAATTGAGAAAAAGTTATTCTCGTGCCACGACTACTGTTGTTTGTGTATACACATACACATTTACCATACACAAAAATACACATTGTTTTTTCAATGTGTATACACATACACATACACATACACATACACATTGAAAATTTCGATACACATTACCATACACAAGCAGTACACAAAATGTGTATTTTTGTGTATGTGTATTTGGTCAACAAAAATCGATAGAATTTCGAGCAGAATCGCAAAATTTCGATGTTTTTGCTGCAGTAATAAACAGTAGATATCCTCATGAGGCTTTCTTCAAATGGCTTAAGTACATTCTTTTCAAAGCTATCCAAGGTGTCAAGCAGCAGACATGGAGAGAATTGATTTTTCTAGCATTTCTGGCTCAAAATCTACCAAAAATTTGCATTTTCAGTACAATACACAACATACACAAATATACACATACACATACACATACACATACACATACACATACACATACACACACATACACATACACATACACATACACATACACATACACATACACATACACATACACATACACACACACACACATACACATGCACATGCACATGCACATACACATACACATACACATTCTCTAAATTCAATACCAAACAACAGTATCATAACATATCATAACACGTTTTGAACGGGTTTCACCAGAGGCAGGGATAGAGAGTGGACTCATTGTTTGCGATCAATTTTTCTAAGTGCCAGTTGTTTAACCGGCAGTAAAGTCGCTCTGTAGTAAAGAAACGCATGATTTTCTGATTCTGTTCTGTCATTTTCACGTTCAACCGTGAAGCGAATGCGATTTGGAACACCAAGCATATTCTAGAAAACACAGACTACGCCGGCACAGTTGGTGTAGTGGTTTAGGCCGCATGGCCACTGTGCGCCACGTCCTGCGCTCATCCATTCGGCGGGGCAAGTTTCTTGCCGCAAAGAGTTGGTTGTCAGCATAAAGCTCCACCCAGGCCACCGAAAACTGATTACAGTGAGAAGGTAAAATGGGAACCAACTGGATCTGCCGTTGCACTGAAAGCCGCTCAAAAAAGCATATTGCGTTTGAGGGAAAACCAATGACGTCAGAAGCCGTCTGAGCAACCAGCAATAAGGCCAATACCGGTTTGGTCCGTACGCCGGGTGGCCGTTGGGACCCGTCGGCACCATGACGTCACCACGCCAGGCACTTCATTTACCTGGCGCCCAACAGCATGGCTAGAGTGGCTTGGCAGTGAAAGATGGGCAAACATCCGAGATGATGAACGACGGGGGTCGCGCAATGGACCGCATAGGTCTGAGCGTAGGGCCGTAAGGTTCCCCCACACATCGGATCGGATCGGACACAGACTACGAGTTCAGCATCATCGGATGAACGGAACAGCATACGAAAGCGATATATCCAGAAATTGCAGAATTTGAGTGGTAAATCATCTTTTGGAAGAGCAAAAATGACAAATTCAGCATCGGCAACGCCCGCAAATAGATGCTAGTCCTTCAATGCACTCAAAATTCAAGTTTTAATTGTCATTGTCAACCGAGATCGGGCGGCCATCAGGCAGACATGTATAGTGGGGGGTCGGCGGAATCGGCCGATATGGTGTGCGTTGGACATCCCTATGGCCCCAAAGTAAAACCCTAAAACAGTTCCGCCCAACTCCCTCTGGGTACCCAGCAATGGCCATCCATGGTTCTCTATGATGGGGCCATTTTCCATAGTAAAACGCCAAAACACCCCTCACGGAAATGACCTTTTCTCTGGGGGGCGAGCAAACTCAGACCCGTGCTATGCAGCGTTCGAAAGCTCACATCATGGGCTTTCAGAATCTGTAATAAAATTTATGGTGATTTTTGTTGTTTCAAAAATAATCGATCCCGAAGTATCGATTTATCACGATTTTATCAGTTTTCAGCAGCCAAATAAAATGGTTTGGCATGAAAATTTGATGAGCATACTAGGTTTTCTGACACGGCAAATTCAATGGCGTGATCCATTTGTGTATAGGATCATGTGATCAATCGATAGCCAGCAATGGCCATCCATGGTTCTCTCTGATGAGGGCCATTTTCCGTAGTAAAACTCCAAAACACCCCTCACGGAAATGAACGTTTCTCTGGGGGGCGAGCAAACTCAGACCCGTGCTATGCAGCGTTCGAAAGCTCACATCATGGGCTTTCAGAATCTGCAATGAAATTTATGGTGATTTTTGTTGTTTCAAAAATAATCGATCCCGAAATATCGATTTATCAGTTTTCAGCACCTCACTAAATCAGCTAAGAAGGAAAATGGGATGACCAAATTGGGGGTTTTCTGCTATGCCAAATTCATTTGCGACATCAATTTACAGCTATGATAACGTGATCAATCGATAATCGATATTTGATCAATTATCCAATTTTTGCTGTGCAAATGATCGAACTACACAGGCTAATAATGTTAGTGGTTTTCTAGCATGCCAATTTCAACCATGATGTCGTTCTAGAGCTACCAACGCGTTTTAATTCGATAATCAATATCGATTGATTATCGATTTTTTGCTGTGCAGATTTTCCAACTACACAGGCTAATAATGTTAGTGGTTTTCTTGCATGCCGATTAACCATGATATCGTTCTAGAGCTACCATCGCATTTTAATTCGATAATCAATATCGATTGTTTATCGATTTTTTGCTGTGCAGATATTCCAACTACACAGGCTAATAATGTTAGTGGTTTTCTTGCATGCCGATTAACCATGATATCGTTCATAACTACTACCACACATAGCTTATTTCTGCGTGTGTACCTTACCAACTGTTTTCAGTGCGCGAGAACCCGACAGTTGTCACACTTCAAGAACAACTCAAATTACATCCACACTTACATGATGCTGTGTAACTGAACTAATGTACTATACATACCGCACTATATGCGAGAAAAACTCTATAATCTGGTCTGGGTGTATCGGTTGTGTAACAAAAAATCGATAATTTATAGCCGATCAATATCAGATATTGATTGACACAGAGATCATGGCTATTAATGGATAACATAATCGAAATCAGCATGCCAGAAATCTCCTAACATCTGGTCTGTGTGGTTGTATTGGATGCACAACAAGAAAATCAATAATGGGTCAAGTACTGATTACCGATTGATCACATGATCCTATGCACAAATGGATCACGCCATTGAATTTGCCGTGTCAGAAAACCTAGTATGCTCACTAAATTTTCATCCCAAACCATTTTATTTGGCTGCTGAAAACTGATAAAATCGTGATAAATCGATACTTCGGGATCGATTATTTTTGAAACAACAAAAATCACCATAAATTTTATTGCAGATTCTGAAAGCCCATGATGTGAGCTTTCGAACGCTGCATAGCACGGGTCTGGGTTTGCTCGCCCCCAGAGAAACGTTCATTTCCGTGAGGGGTGTTTTGGAGTTTTACTACGGAAAATGGCCCTCATCAGAGAGAACCATGGATGGCCATTGCTGGCTATCGATTGATCACATGGTCTTATGCACAAATGGATCACGCCATTGAATTTGCCGTGTCAGAAAACCTAGTATGCTCATCAAATTTTCATGCCAAACCATTTTATTTGGCTGCTGAAAACTGATAAAAACGTGATTAATCGATACTTCGGGATCGATTATTTTTGAAACAACAAAAATCACCATAAATTTTAATACAGATTCTGAAAGCCCATGATGTGAGCTTTCGAACGCTGCATAGGACGGGTCTGAGTTTGCTCGCCCCCCAGAGAAAAGGTCATTTCCGTGAGGGGTGTTTTGGCGTTTTACTATGGAAAATGGCCCCATCATAGAGAACCATGGATGGCCATTGCTGGGTACCCAGAGGCAGTTGGCCGGAACTGTTTTACGGTTTTACTTTGGGGCCATAGGGATGTCCAATGCACACCATATCGGCCGATTCCGCCGACCCCCCACTATACATGTCTGCCCGATCTCGGTTGGCAATGACAATTAACAACTTTCGCGCACAATCGTAGCCGTTTCCTGCAAAGATAGTGCACGCTGAATAATCGGTATACAGTAGCAGCATGCCTGGGCAAAACTGCGATTTATGAGTCACCGCACGATTTTAAGAAAAACGCGATATTGTGATACTGCGATTTTAAATTTAGAATAAAGCGAATGACGTGAGTTTTGCAGGGTCGAAAATTTTTGCGATTTTGACTCCATTCGCGTAAAAGCCATCGCAGATTTCAGACGATACAGATGTTCGTGCGAATTAAATGGTCGTCGCGAAGGAGGCATGTACAAAATACAATGGTATCAGATTGTACGGTACACAGATCGATTTATAAGAAACTAGATAGAAGAAACAGTTATCAGTATGAATTGTTGAGTTACAATCACGTAATTAACCATTGTCTACAACTTTCAGCACAGCTTTTGCCATTACAACTCCATGAATATTGTAAGCTAAACAGGCATAAACACCTTGATCACCCCGCTGGTTGACATTTTCACTCCGCAGTTCTCCGTCAGATCCTACACTCACTCTTCCATTCGACTGACAGCCAGGAAAAGCATGACCGTCCTTGAACCAATGAACGGTCACTGAGTCAGTAGTGCACTGAAAAGAAGCCGTTTTGCCTTCTTCAATCGTCAGAAATTTGGTAATTTCAATACCAAAAGCCGATCACCGAAAAAACGTTACATTACATTATCGCCTAAACTCTAACGATAGCGTTGGAGTTCATGCGTCAACTTTTTCCACACGAATTACCCTGAACTTTACACTCCAAATTTCATCCAATTCCGTCAAAAATTAGAAAAGATATAGGAAAAGGAAATGTTTCCATTTTTCGGTGACCGCCTTTCACTATTGAAATTACCAAATTTCACTTTTTTTGAAATTTCTCGGGATTGAGTCAAGCCTAGTGCACCAAACTTTAACACATAAAATTGCCCGACTTTTGGCACCTATGGCCCAAATTTCAGCCTATTTGGTCAAAATTTACGGAAATGGCAGTAAAAAGAAATGTGATCATTTTTTTTGAGACACCCTGTACTATATTATCAAACTTCTCTCTACCGCACTTAGTTTTTCGGCATCTTTACGCGCGATTAGAAAACAGAGAAATAAAACAAGACTTTGAGCACTGTCTGTCAGGTGTTGATTGCTGTCAAAGATGATTTACAACCGGCTAACCGATTGTCGCTGACCGGCCAACTGACCTGTGCCCTGCATTAGGCTTGATAAGAACATACTGTACGCTCGGCATATTTATTCCTACGAGGAAAAGTCGCGCGGGGAAAAGACGTAGCGAGGAAAAGTCGCGCGAGGAAAAGTCGGCGAGGAACTGTCGCGCGAGGAACTGTCCGCGAGGAAAAGACGTGTAGCCGTTTCGCCTTCTTCTATCGTTAGGTCTTGAGGTTTTGCTATGAACGACGCGGAGATGAAATTGAACTTGTGGTAGTTGTTTGAATCCAGGGCATAGACCAAACTGAATGACGCTGCTGAAAATTGGTGCGCACACTGAACTCGTAGGTTGTCTCGGGCTTCAATTCGGTGAAAGTGTATGTGGTTGTTGATACATTTACTTGTAGAACATGCCCGCTTTTGTCGCTATCAAAATTAATGCACCTAAAACCTAACAGTTCAGCACATTTTAGGCAACCGTGGCCATAGGTGATGCTTGAGTATTTAAGATGCATTTTGCAGGAAAGTGTCAGCTTGGACGCCGGAGAGAAAGTGCAAGTAGGGTCATCTCACAGATCTGGGTGAACTTAAAATATGTTAAAATTGAGCTCAATCGAAGACTAAACGGCCCGGCCACTAACAACCTCTGCTCCGTTTCAGGGGGTGGTGACCGAGAATACACCGTTCGCCTTCGATTGAGCTCTATTTTTACATATTTTACTATCAGCCAGATCAGTGAGATGGCTTTACTTTCCCACTCTAAGCTGACTTTCTCACAAAATGCATTTTAAAATAGTCTCTAAGCGCAAGAACAATGCAAGAACACACCTGATAGTGAAAAATCTGCCATCTTGTGACTCTTTTGAACCTGGAGAGATCTCAGGATCGACCCAACTCAATGTGATGCTTGTCAAGTTTTCCACGATGCCCTGAAGCTGCATCGGAGGTTGAAGGATTGGTGGCATTTCCCCTTGCTCAAGTGTTTTAACCGTCTCATGGACAGAAGATCCATCCCCGCGAGAGTTGAAGGCACACAAACTGATCACATAGTTTGTGTTAGGTTGCAGGTTTTCTATTAGATGACTCCGTTTTCGGGGTCCTACTCGTTTTATGAAACGATTCCGAAATTTTATGCCATGTCCTACTAAATAACCAAGAACTTCATCAGCTTGTGCTGGTGGCATCCAGGAAACCAGTATGCTTGTCACATGGGCTCGTGTTCGGAATTGTCTTGGGGAATCAGGGATTGCTGAATGAAGTTCAAATTTTGGTTTCTGCACAATTTTATATACAGTACAAACCTCTTTTTATTGGCATTTTAATCGGTGATTGAAGCCTATTCCTTGGCGCGAAAAGGCAGCTAATTGTACACTGTATAGATCGCCTGGGGTCAAACGAAAAACAGTCACACTCCGAGCGCTCTCATTGGTATGCACATATCTGTTCGCTTCGAATTTGTGTGACCTCACTGAGATGCGGTATGCTGTGACGAGAGAGGCACCACGAACTGGGGGTTCCCAGTTAACCTTCAGTGTAGTAGAGTTGATTATGTGGAGTCGCGCATTCCTTGGTGGGGCTGAACAATCATTATGAATTGAACTCAAAAATATATGTACCGGAGTTTTGCACCTATACGACCGGATCTTATAACCGGAAAATGCCTAAATTTGGGGTCACGTTTTTGCACCAGTTATAAGACCGGGGTCTTGTTGTACAGTAGGTGGAAAATCTATATTTTACAATTAAAACTCGATGTTCTGCATTAAAAGCAAGAAATACACTACATAGTTTTGATCTTTGCAACAACTAACTGTACGTTTAAGTCTGAATAGCTCAGTTTTAAACAAGTCTTGAAAACTTAGGCAACTTAGAAGCTCCAATATGCTTACAAGCAGCTATCTAAACCCATCAAATCAAAAATTTTACCAAGATTACGCAGGTTTTAGAATGATTCTTGAACAACCTTAGTTTAATAACTCCACATTCATTAATTATCTTGTAAAAAATATACATAAAAACACATCATTCTGAGCTTAGACCGGGGTCTAACTGGAAAATGCCCCCCTGACCGACTCAGCTTTCTGACCACCTGCTATAAGACCCGGGTCTTATAACCGGAGGGGTCTTATAGGCGGAAAACTCCTGGACTTACACAGTCGGACATAATCTGTAGAAAAGTTCTGCAAGGCAGCTACAGATGCAATCAAACTGAACGATGCAATTAGTGTTGTTATGACTACTAGTCAAAGTCAAACTCATAGTTAATACTTTTGTGATATGGCAGTCGAACAGACAGGTAGTCAAAGTCAAAGTTTGACTATCTTCATTACCATAAATACGTAGTCAAACGAATACCAGGTAGTCAAACCGTTTGACTATGACTAGATTCTGTTATGCTTTTCAAGTGTATTTTCACCCTTTTTCCGGTTTACAACAATATTTTATTACAAACTGAAACATTTAAAGCACTATAGAACACCAAACAAAGTTTTCTCAAAATTGTGAAACAATAAAGGGAAGGGTCAGTCAGTGAATCAGTTTTACTTACTGGATGCAAGTTCTACAACAGTTGCACCAAATCAGGATTAAAATTATGAGATACAGTAGAATACACTTTTTTTAGTTAGAGAAAAGTCAAAAAGTTTCTTGGCTTCGCACACAAATGGCGTTTATTGTTTGCTAAGCATGTTGTTTTTCTTTCACAATGCAAATTTTGAAGAGAAAAGAACGATTCTGTGATACTTTTTAGCGGTTAACTGCTGTTTATTTCACGATAAACGATTTATTGAATTAGTCACAAGCTTTTCTGACAGACGATTGTTGACTGAAACATGATAAATCGCTGAAAATGTCAATTTGGCTCTGTTTCTAAAAGTAGTCAAAGTAGTCAAACCAGTGCTCATCATAGTCAAATGGTTTGACTACAATATAGTCAAATTTGACTACTTGGGTATTGTACTCAAACCAGCGGTAGTCATAGTCATAGTCAAATGGAAATTTTGGTATTGTAACAACACTAGATGCAATGCAATACAGAAGTATTGAGTGCATAGTTGCACAGAGGCAAGTGAAACTAAAGCGAACAATACTGGTGGTGTTTGTTATGAAATTGAAGTACTGTTAAAGGTTAACTGTCAACAGACACAACTTTATAAACATTGAAAGGTTTCTGCTTTCTTTCGTGCTAAAATTGCATAAAATGCAAGTTAGGCTTCCAAAAATACCGATTTCTCTCAAACATCAGCAGTGGAAACGCCAAATTCGATTTCCAAAGGCTTTTCAAGTGAATTTTAGGCTAAAAATTAGTGAATTCTGTACTCGAAATGTGTATTTTTGTGTGTATTTGATCAGCAAAATTCGATAAAGTGTGCAGCAGAATTAAAGGAATGCATTTTAGGTCTAAACACGTTCTAATAAAAGTGTATTTGCAAGAAAAAAATCAATGACACATCTTCTAGGTCATAACTTTATCTCAGGTACGTAACCGCATACACCATAGCCCTACCATAAACAGAAGGTGCCAGTATAATACAGTATGCAGTTAAGTCTGTGTAAGGTACATATCACTTATCAGGCCAGCACAGTCCAACATTGTTGTTCTCGACCCCGTGGCTACCGGGTACTTTGGGGTTGTCCTTCTGGTTGTCGTAGCACTTAGCCACTGGGACAATTGCACCGCACCTTGCCGTACATGTCTTTGCACACAGACTGCGACTGCTTTTCCTTTCCGCCATTCATATAATGGCGTATCGTGCAATCCTCTAAAAGCTACAGAAGTGAGCAGTTGAATCATACATTACGTAATTTACCACCAGGTAGGTAAGCAAACCTTTTCAGTAGTAGGGTGGGTAGAATTAGAAAGCAACAGGGAGACCATCTTGTCTACACTAGTGAGCAAGAATAAAAGCACAAAACAGTGTGCGTCTGCTTACCAGTTGCAGCAGCAGCAGTGTTCAGTGTGCTCAGTAGAATGAAAACGCATGACAGAGATGTCACTGACAGCATCATCATCTTCGGAGGAGCAATGTGAGCGAACTGAAAAAAAGCTAAAGGCTGTGAAATAAATTATTGTTGGTTTCTAAGTACCGGAGATTTCCGCTTATAAGACCACCATAGTTAGTTGGTCTTTAAATAGGTTTTTGTTTCCAGTTATAAGACCATGGTCTTCAAATAGGTGGTCAGAAAACTTGGTTCATAGACACCCATTTTCCAGTTAAAAGACCATGGTCTTAGTTTAATTGACCGATTTTAGCACACAATTAACTGTTTCTAAAGTGAACAAAAGCTGTCCATCGTGAGAAAACAAAGGCAGAAGTACATAATATAGATAAAACATGATTCTGATTTTTGTTTTGAACGCAATACAGTACCTGCTATGTTTCAACACAACCTTTCATTTGTAATTTCAAGTAAAGTTTTACATGTCAAGCGTAAACTGGTCAGGCATGTCTGGAACAGTCATCCAAGCCCGAATTTTCGACAAAAGCCCCCCAGCAGATTTTTTTGGGGGCCTGAAAGCCCACTTTTGGATTCCAAAGTAAAGAAAATTTTAGGCCAGACAATATATTCTGCAGCACAAAATTGGGTTTTCGCCTACGCTAGAACCCAAAACGGGAGACGGTCATTTCGGTGCCGGTTCATTTGGGTGCCTCATAAAAATGCTTGGTAACTTGGTTTCAAATGAATATACATATATATACTGTTACTGTATATATACTGTATTATAAAGGTTTTTGTAAGGCTTAGAAATCCTAAATAGGTTTTTAGACTGCTTAGAAACCCTGATTAGGGTTTTAGGTTACTTTCAGACCCTGATTAGTGTTTTGGGCTACTTCGAAGCCCTAAACAGGGTTTTCAGGTTATACTTTCAAATCGTAACAAGCGTTTTCACGTTATAGTCTAGAAGCCCTGATTAGGGACTTTAGGCTACTTTGAAACTCTAAACAGGGTTTAAGAACTGTATTCAAATCACTAAATTGTGCATTAAATAATAACTAAAACAGGGGTTTGAGCCTACTTTAGAATCGAAATTAGGGTTCTCTGGACTATTTTTTAGCAAAATGTGTATTTTATCCCCTTGTAAAGAACCGTCTATTTTCGCTGTCGGAGAATATGGAGGTTACCGACAGCTTTCGGTAAGTTTTTCGTTTCCGACAGCCGCGAAATCTTCCTGTCGGGAACCGGAAACTGTTGCTGTAAAACGAACATTACACTCTTTACTGTCACTTCTTTTCTTTTTTCACCTACTATTTCTTTTCGGCATCCAATAATAGTTGCCCACAACCGTTCCCGACATCAAAACTTTGCGACAACTCGGCGAGAAAAATTTCAAAACTTTCCGACAGCCAAAAATCTTGCCTGTCGGCAACCCGAAATTGCGAATTCGGGCTGTCGGGAATCTCGTTGTCGGGAACATATCAACTACTCCTATAGGAGTAGGTACATTGCAAAGGGTTATCGCTGAAACTCATATTCAATACGTGGTTTGAGCACAAAACGGCTTTTTATTGCATTCGTTGCTCCAATGTTGGTTTTAAAGGCATTTTCTTCCACCGGAACAGGGTTTTTAAGGCATTTTTAATGCAAAACAGGGTACGCTTTTTCGGTCAAAATGGGGTTTTAAAGTCATTTTTCGCCCCAGAATCCCTAAAATAGGTCGACAAAACCCACTTTTTACCCCAATAAAAAGTCGACAAAACCCACCCTTTTTGGACCCAAAAAAGGTCGCAAAACCCTCTTTCCACTTGGTCCAAAAAACCTATTTGGGATTTGAAAAAGGTCCCCCAAGGAGAAACCCAGCAACATGGGCGGAGCTTGGCTTGGCTTGGATAATTGAATAAGATACTGTATCTACCGTTTTGATGGCGGGAATAAAGAGCCGAGACTAGACCTATTTCCTCAGAGAATTTCAATTTGTAGTCTTAGTTTGTAGTTAAAAATTTTCGCGAAAATAATTTGTAGTCTTAGCTTGTAGTAGTCAAATTCAGGTTCAAAAATATGTAGTCTTAGTTTGTAGTCAATTTGTAGTCAGGTTACCAATCGTCAGAAACTCGATATTACTGCAAATTTTTGCCAATTGAACAATCAGTCATAGAAATTCTGTGCAAAAATAATAACCGGAAGCCTGTTAATTGCTTTTCTGTGAAAAAGTCGTCTTTTCTAATAGCTATTTCTGAAAACAAACAGACGGAATTCAATGTTTAACAGAATTTCAATGCTGAACATTTGGTATTTTTTAAAAACAGAATGAGATATTTTTTTAAAAACTAAGACAAGAAAAAACACGAACAAATTTGCAAAAGTCAATCATGTGGTCACTTTTCTTTGAAAATTTATACAGGTAAAAGAGCGGGAAAATTGGAAAAACGATCTTTCTACCACTTTACAAAAAAAATTGCTTCGTTCTTGGTATTTGGTAAGCTTATCATAAGTAGACCTATTTTGTAGTGACTACTAACTACTAACCACTAACTACTAATTTTTGGGTTTTATGACGTCTTCAAGACTACAAATTGACTACGACTACATATTCAGATTTAGTGACTACAAATTGACTACAAAATACCTTTTGAATTTGTGAATTAGTAGTCAGCAAATTCTGGAACTTCTTTGGTCATATCATGCACATTAGTGATGTAAAAAATTAATTTAATTGTAATTGAAATTTAAAAGTTGGGCCATAATTTAATTGTAATTGAATTGAAATTCGCCTGGAATTTCAATTATATTTTCAATTATTTCCTGCAGTGAATGTAAAGAAATGCGTAAGTACAATATTAGAGAGTATTAGAGAAAGGGCTTCAAACAGAAACCTATTAAGGGTTTGTCACCTGTGTATACCGACCTCGGATGGATTGATGGATTGTGCGGGCGGGGCTGTAGCCCCTGCGTCAGGCCACTCTACCATCCCGCGCACCACATCTTGTCCTTCCTTCGCTGCCTTCACTACTAGCAGGCACACTGTGTCAGTCTCATGCTCGGTCGCAGTGTTGTGCCGGTTGAATTTAGTTAGTTATTTACTAAGTAAAAACATTAGTTAGTTAGTTAGTTACTAACTTTTACTAACTAAACTCAGATTTCGCTTAACCCAATGCAACATACCTACGCCATATGGCGTTTTGGCGTAATTCTTAGAAACGCGCTTCCCGACAACGAACAACTATCGGAAACCTGGTTCCCGACAACGAAAATGTTGTCCGACAGTCTCTCTTTTTTGGCTATTTTTTGTTTTTTTATTAGAAGCTTTCCGATAAGCTTCTGGAAATTTTCCTAAATTGCGGGAATTACCAAAAACTATTGGGAAGCTCAAAAAATTGCTATCTGGAAGTGTTTTCCTGTCGGAAAGCTGTTATGCCAAAAACTTTTCCGACAACAAAAAAATCGGGAACTGAAAAATTTATCTTCCCGACCGCTGTCGGGAAGCGCGCGACTTCCCGACAATTAGAAACACCGGTGTGTTGAAGGGGGTTAACTAAACTCAACTCAAACTAAACTCATTTTCAGAAAATTACTAAGTAAAAAATCGAGTTACTTAGTTATGAGTTTAGTAACATTCAGTTTAGTTACAGTGTAAAAGAAAACGCTTTGGCCATAGGTATCTAGTTTGGAGCCTAAATTCTCAAAAACTCTGGGGTCTCATTCAGGTTCTATTCGATTCTGGGATCTCTCTCAAAGAGGCACGAGGTTTCACTGGTTTTAAACGCCAATGCTTGTGCGAAAAACAAAATACTTCTTGGCATTCGCAATGGTTTTTGTATACGCATACATACTGTACGTACCTATGTAGAGGTCATCCGCCAAAAGGGGGTTGTGAGGTTTGAGTCCAGTCAAGGGGTATTGAGCCCAATCCAAGTCGGGGTGGATTAGGTACTAAAAATCGCAAAAAACTGCTAATACAGGCCCAGACACAGCTAAAAGTCGCTGCTTTACAAGCAATTGTAGCAATTTTCCTGCCTATAATTGTAAAAAGATTAAAAAATTGTCACAAAAATTGCGTTCCAGGAAAATCGGAGGGGAAGTCCTCCTGAGCTTCCGATCTCGAGATTTTCCTTTGTTTGTTTGTTTTGTTTTGTTTTTGAGTTCCACTGTCATTTCGGACAGCTCAGGACACCCCTCGCTCTTTTCAAAGCCCTTCAATGGGGTAGCCCTGCCTACAAACAACCCTCCCCCTTGCTGCCATTATAGGTGCAACGGCAGCGCCGGTTCGGTTCCCATCTACCTACTGGCCATCACCGGCTTTCGGCGGTCTGGGTTGGGCTTTACGTTGACTACTTCCAGTCGCTTCGACCGGTTTCGAACCCACAAACAACTGCTCTCACGGATGCCGGCTTGCTGGTGTAGGGTAGGGCAACCCTCGAAACCGCGGAGTTATAGTACTGTACATGCACGACTGTATAAAGTCTGCCTATCTCCACCCTCCTTCCCAATCCAAATAATAGGAAACCAGATCGCCTAAAATTAGATAAACGACAAGGTATATAAACATTTGCTTTGTCTACATATTTCTATATTTTTCAATGTTCCTGTCCTCCTGCTTTTTGATAAACTAACGGTCATATTTCGAAATTTTTATAGAAAATAATGAGAACTACTAAATAATGAGAATTTTTATAGAAAATAATGAGAATTTTGTGAATATTATGAACCTAATGAGGTCTACAGAGCTAAAACAGATTGGTTAAATGCATTAATGACCTTATTTCTACTAGTTTATTTTAACTAAACTCATAACTAAGTAACTCGACAATTTTTGACTAACTTACTAAACTCAGAGAGTGAATTTAGTTACTAACTTTTACTTACTAAATTCAAATTTGAAAAGTTGTAACTAACTTTTACTTACTAAATTCAGAAAATTTTCGTTCGGCACAACACTGGCTCGGTGTTAGTCTGGTCGGGTCTCAGTGTAGCTGTCCCCGTTCCATATGTCCCAACACATGCGTGGTTGCTATTGTAGGTTTAGGTGCTTAGGCAGCTCCAGTCGGTTCCCATTTACCTACTCGCTGTCACCAGCTTTCGGTGGCCTGGGTTCGGCCTGGTGCCGATGACCAACTCTTTGCGCAAGAAAATTGCCCTGCCGAGTGGATGAACGCACGACCACGCGCACAGTGGCTTTGCGACCTAACCAGTAACCACTGCACCAACTGTGCCGGCTTATACTGACCTGACTTTGTCTTGTAATGTTTTATGCTCTGCTTTCTATTTCATAGAGTTCATAAAAGCCAGAACAGTAATTTCTGGACGTATGGTGGGTTGACACCCCTTTTTGGCGAAGGTACGTACGTAGGAAGTGAAGTTCAAAAATACTGAAAACCTTCAGATTATGTACTGATATATAATTATTGTGAACTAACTGTAAATTTTCCCCAGAATGCCATTTTATGCGTTTTTAAAAGGAAACTTGTTAAAAATTGTTCTGCCCTGGTTGGGCAGCAGGCGAACCAGGTGTCTCTAAGCGTTTACATGGACATTTTTTTCGAAGTTCTGGGTCACTGTCACTGTTTTTTAACAGCAAAAATGCACCAATTTTCAAAAAATTGAAAAAATTGCCGCTGCTTGGGCTAAACCAAATAAACAAATGCGTCTCTCTTATAAATGTTTATTCGAGCAAACAAACTAAACAGCCTGGGTCTTGGCCTTCTCTCGCGCTGGCCCGTCCTCACTGGCTCGCTGGCTCTTGCTCCTGGACCGGACCAGCCGCTCGCAAGCTCTTCTCTAGCCAACACTGACTAACTCTGCTCTGTGACCAAACAGCAACTCTCTGGTTGCCACACAAACAGAAAGCAGAAATTACCGTATCAGAGCAAAGCAAACATACTGTACAAAGAGCAAGATACAAGTAAAAAACCAGCAAATTTGTTAAGTCGAGGCAAGGCAAATTCGCAACTAGACATATGTTAGAATCAAATTACTACAGATTTGACAAGAAACGTGCAAAGAGAATAAAAGTGGCCGTGTGAACCGGCTGTCACAGTGCTTTCGTAAGAGCTGTTAGCACTGCTACTCATTGTGCGCCTGGCATTTGACCTCTTGGTGCGTTCTGGCGCATTTGGCATTTGATTTTGCCGCGCCATTGCAATATACTGTAGTTAGCAGCGGGACGAAACGGTAAAGCTTAATAATTGCCCGGGACTAAACGGTCGGGACGAAACAGCCGGGACGAACAGCAAGGGGACGAAACGGTTGGGACGAAACGTCCTACAACCGTACCACTGACGCAACATTTCTACCCATGCAATGAGATTTTATTCGAGTCGGCTTTAACTCTCCATGTCAAATAAGGTCCGTTACAAATTAGCAGAGGTGACCAATCTAATGTTGGACCATAACGAGCGGAGGTCGGGAATGCCGCGAGCGATTAGAGAGCGCCAGTAGCTGCTGGTACCCCCAGATGACCATAGCACGCGACCGTAATGAGGGTACAGTGAAGACGGTGTACAATCGGAAGAGGTTGAGAGTCACATTCAGCAAGCACGCCCCAACGAAGAACCCTTTCTACCGGATACAAATGTGATACAAAGGTTTACAGTGGCGTATCCAGGGGGGTGTAGGGTGTGTACACCCCCTTTTGCGGTGGAGGTAGGAAGAAAAAGTCTGTCAAAAATATAAGAAACTAATGAATTATGTACTAGAACTGTCTATTTTGTGCTCAGAATGCCTTCTAAATGCGTTTTTGAAGGCCAAATTTTCAAAATTTTCTCGCCCTGGTCGGGCAGAAGCCCAACCAGGCCGTTATAAACTACTAAAACTTGTAATTTCTGTTAATTTTAAGCTCGGAATGCGTTTTAAACGCGTTTTTGAAGGCTAATTTTGCTAAATTTTCTTACCCTGGTTGGGCAGCGGCCCAACCAGGCACTTTCAAAATTTTCACCCCCCTTTCCAAAATCCTGGATACGCCACTGAAGGTTTATGTACAATTTTTATACCATTATAAAGTCATATCTCATTCGTGTTTATGCGCACGAACAATTTAGCCTGTAGACAGTACGTACATACACGACACATACAGATACAATTTTTGGTGTTGCGGACAGACACGTATGTATGTACATAGCTAGCACTTAGAGAGACAATTTTGCGTTTTAGCACATAGATACAATTTTTAGCAGCACACACAGACAAATTTTAGATGCAGCAGTAGCAAAATAGAATACTTTGAGAACATACATAGAGATAGACGCGACCGTAGCGCATACAGAGACAAATTTTTAGACTCAGCGGTGGTAATATACAGTAGAAATGCAGCGGTAGCGTGTACCAGACAGAGGTAAATTTAGACATAGTACAAGAGAGTACAGTTAGCAAACGACGACAGAGTCCAAAACTCGAGCCAGCTCTCTAGTTTCGTTAGCGGCGATTCCTCTGTAAAAGCAACCCTCGGCCACGGCGTTCGTCAGACAACGCATTATGGTTAGGGATGGGCACGAAAATTAAATCCGTTTGAATTTCGTATTCGCTAAATCAATATTTGCCTATTTTAATTTTCGTATTCGTTAGTCGATACGAAAATCAAAATGCCTAATTCGTATTCGTACGAGTACGAAAATTAATTTTCGTTACGACGATACGAGTTCATTTTTGTTCCACAAAAATTAATTTTCGTATTTTCACGGTAGCTTTTAGACTGCAAATAGGGACCCAGTTTAGGCCTTTCAGCATTAAAATAAGCCTTAAATGTCAGTTCTGAGTGCATAAATTCTGTAGAGCACGATTTCTCGCTAACGCTAACGTGTTTTACATGCTAATATTGCACATACCTTCACTGCAAGTACCTACGTATGTGGTATGCGCTTTGAGCCAGGAGATTGTCCATAAGTGGACAGTCAACCGTTGTGTGTGTAAAATACTGACTAAAATACTATGTACGATTGTACTAAACAGTGCCAGTACTTTCACCAAGATTAACAAGTTCCTTGGGTTACTAAGCTAAAAATGCTTTCTATAATACTTGTTCAACAACCCCAAAAATGCTTTTGACATTGCACTGGTACAGTGAAAATGCCTTTGTATGTTTAGAATCCGTTAAATTGCTAATAATTCAGCTGATTTATTGCTAGCTACACCTGAAACGTAAATTAAAATTCGTAACGAAAATTTTCGTATTCGTTTAATTTTCGTTTCTATACTTCTCTAATTTTCGTATTCGTATTCGATACGAAATTTAAAGATCCTCGATTTAATTTTCGTACTAGTACGAAAATTAATTTTCGTGCCCATCCCTAATTATGGTGTGGCACAAGCAACAAATATTGTGAGACCCGAACACTCTGGCCGCAACCTGGTACCGTTGTTGTCCTCCACACGCAGTTCGGTCAGAAAGCGATAGGAGATGAGATGGGAAAATGAATTCGCAGCTCGACCTGGTACCGGTCGGTCAGAAAGAAAGCGCTAGTGCGCGCTGTGGCCCCGCGCAGAGGACACCCGACCTTAGCCGATCCTCAGAATCCTGCGCTCAACCCCCTTACTACTCAGGTGTTACATAGATATAAATCACCAAACAGGCATGAAACAGTGCCTGACAGGTTCCATCAATATGCACGCTATATGCAAATTTTCTCACAGCAGTTTGCACTTTTGTTTTATCATGCCAAATTTGGTATTTTCTGTTGTTTTTCTATCAGTTTAGAGTCAGTATGGCCTATTATACATCGCAAAAGTCCATTTTTAAACAGAAAACTGACATAAATTAGCTATTTTTAGCTTGAGTTTTTTTTCGCGATTTATGTTTTTTTCCGACCCTTAGGAAAAACACCGGTTTTTTTTCAGAAAAGAAAACGAAAAAAAATACCGGGAAAAACACATCTCACATCCCTGGTCTTGACGCCTGCCGCCCATTGACTTGCTCTAATCGCGGTGGCTCACACACCAAACTAACTATCTCTGGATTCCGAAACTGTGCTCACATTTCCGTTTCGTTACTGTTTTATTCCTCCTTTAGTCCAGGAACTATTGACCCTAAATTTTACTGCTGGAAAATCATGCAAATTTCGCTTTTCGCTACCCATGGCCATGGTACCACTACCATATATGGTACGAAATCTGAACAGAGTGGTACCATATGGTACCGGCTACTGATAATTGGGTATACCGAACCCATACCGAAAAATGGGTATTTTTGAGAATACCTACCCAATAAATACCTACCGATTCCAGGTATTTTTATATGTACCCATACCGGGTATACCGATTATTTTGTGAATACCCACGTATTTGGGAATAAGTACTTTTTGTCCTGCTTAGGGGCCGTTCATAAACGACGTCGTTCCAAAATCCCGATTTTTCGGACCCCCCCTCCCCCCAAAATCGCCTTGCGTCGTTTCTTGGGACCCCCCCTATGGCGACGTCGTTTTCGGTTTACCCCCCCCCCCCGATAAAAGGGCAGTACATACAGTACTGTCACGTTTTTTGTTACCATACTGCGCAATCTGATGCATCCGGCGATTATTTGCATAATGCGCCGCCCCTTCTGCATGCCTTGCTGTAACTGCAAGCGAGCGCACGGCAGCCAAATCCATTCTTAAACTCTCTCTCGCTGCCTCCTGCCGTGCGACTCGTATAGTCAGTTTGTGCGTGATTAGTTATTTGTTCGCCTCCCTATTATGTGGCGATAAACTGTTGCTACTTAATTACCTTATTGCCGCCTCACCCATGGCGAGATCAAATAATAGCCGATGTCAACTTTAACTCACAACCGCGCACCGATTGATTAATGGCGACGTCAGATGCTGATTCGAGTCGACGGACCCATTCAGAATTCACTGCCCCACTGCCAGTTCGACTGCACCGACCGCCGACAAGCGCCGACATCGCCGGAAAGGACAGTAACTGTTTCTTTTGTCTGTAAAGAAAAAGACGAACACTGATTTCCGACTTTATTGGTAGTGGTGGCTTTTCTGCAGTAACTGTAGCAGTAGAAGGCAGGTATTCAAGGGCAGACCCGTTGATTTTGTTTGTCAAACGACCGATTTGGCTTATGTTTTGCAATAATGGCAGAAGCAAACAGAGTTCAGCTACCCCCACCTGACAAATATTGGTCGCATCCCGGCGAACAACCTTGTTTGGCTTGGCCATTGTGGGAGCGCATTTTTTCTGCTTTTTTGACGGCCGTTGATGCAGCTCGACCAGCAGCTCGTAAATTGGCTGAGGGCGATAAGAAAGATTTTCTTCTTTCTTATCTAGGTCCTGCTGCTTTGTCGCAATTTGCAAGTCAAAAAGAATTCACCGATCCAACTGTCACTTACAACGATTTTCTGAGAGCAGCTCGCAACCTCTTCCACCATCCAATCAATCCAGTGCGAGCGCATTTCGAATTTCTACAGCGCACTCAGCATTCCAGCGAGTCAGTGGCAGATTTCGTTCGTGAATTGCGGTTGCTCTTGCAAGAATGCACGTTTCCTCTGGACGAAAACGGCGTCATCACATTAGCAGCTTTGAGTGACTACTTGCTGGCAATCCAGGTCACAAAAGGGTTGAGCAGTAGGGAAACACAAGAGAAGATCCTAGCAGAAAAAACGGTCGATTTGACGCGATTTCTCGAGATTGCACAGGCAGACGAAACAGCGCGCCAAGATGCTGTCACGATTTCTTCCAATCCAGGGCAGATCAGCGCGGCTCAGTCTTGGAATCCTCGCAAGTACAAGAAGACTGCTCCAGCAAAGGGGGCCAAAGCTTCAGCTGCAAAGAATTCCAGTGCAGGAGGAGAGAAGGGCCGAAGTGACACTCAGACCTGCTCAGCATGTGGTAGAAGTGGTCACCAGCCTAGAACAGAATCCTGTCCAGCTAAAGGGCAGAAATGTCGATCTTGTGGAAAAATCGGGCACTACAGCAGAGTGTGCCGATCCAGCCAGAACCGGAACCGGACGATCAGACAACGTGGTGTCACATCCAGAAGAGGTGGACAGTCCAGCGTTCGCAGTCTGCATCATACACTCCAGTGTGAGGTGTTTATCAAGTCAGACCGGGACAAACCAGAAAGTCCGCTGTCAATGTTGGTAGACACTGGTTCAGACATTACTGGCATTACCGAGGCAGAGTGGGACAGACACTTCCAAGGCACAAGTGTAGAACCTGCTGCTGCACTCACCAATTTCGACAATTCAACACTCGCAGTGCATGGTCAGTTCAGAGCACAGTTAACCTGTCGAGGGCGAACCATACAGCTACCAGTGTATGTGTTCAAGCAGGATTGCAACAATACATTGGGTATGGATGCGTTGCGCGCCTTGGGCAATGTGTGTATCGACATCGACTCGAATACAACACAGGTCTCTACACCAAAGTGTGCTGCTGCTGAGAGCTACTGTTGTCAAACTGGCAGCAGTAAGGGGAACGGGAAAGCGAAGCAGAACAAGCTGAAGCAGAACGGGAATGGCAAAGCTAAGCGAAACAAGCTAAACCAGAATTCAGATCCTGCCGAGGGCTGCAATCGGTCTGAAAGGACTGATTTGCGAGCACCACCGCACAGGGAAAACGACTTTGTTGACACGGTTGACACGGTCCATATACACGTGTTTGCAGAGCGTGTCAACCGTGTCTTGTGAGCGTGTCAACCGTGTCATGTCATCGTGTCAACCGTGTCTTGTGAGCGTGTTAACCGTGTCACGTCATCGTGTTTACATATCGTAAACACGCCCTTGGGTAGGCCGTGTTAACGGACCGTGTATACATATCGTTGACACGTGTATACGGACCGTGTATACATATCGATATCACGTGTTTAGCTCACCGGCTCCCATCACTTGCCTGGCACCGTGGCTATTATTATTGATCCTATGCTCTCTATTGTACTATTTTCTTCTTTTAATTCCAAACATTTGCTCATCAAGCTATTAAAACGCCTTTATCACTGAAATGCTATACAACAGTTCAGATTATTACCGGCAGCCAAGGCTGCCGGTATAAGATTAGCTTTTCGTTAAGCGTGTAGGATGCAATTGCATCCTAAAGCGTGTGCTCTCGACGCCGTTCGGCTCGCTCGTTGTAAAGCTGCTAGCCTTTAGACACTCCAGCAGGAAGGAGAGTTTACTCAAACAGTTCGTTCTCAGTCATTTCTCTATGAATTCGGCTCTGATTTTCAGGATTTATTAACCAGATAACTAGGTACTTATTGCGAAAGTTTGGCCCGAAAATTCCAAGTCCTGCTGGTTCGGTGGCTCGAAAACTCACAACAGCTTACTTTGAATTGCAATTGAAAGCTGTTTTTTGAAAGAATAGCAAAACAGAAAACTGCTTTTAAAGGAATACTTGAAGAGTTTACAGTCTGACAGAATTGTTTGAAAGACAAAACTGATTTTTAAAGAACTACCTAAAGAGTTACTGTCGGAAACAATTGCTTGAAAGACAAAAAAGCGTTTTGAAAGAATGGTCTGAAACTTTTACTATCAGAAATAATTGCTTAAAAGAGTGTCAGTAATATAGATACGTATGTACTACGTAATGCAGTGTTGTTGGGGTTTTTAAACAGAAATAGAGAGGAATAAGGATATGGTAATATTTTGGTCCAGTTATTTAGTGCATTTCAAGCTTTCTATTGATTAACGAATGAAAGCTAAAACACTGTTTTTCGGGTCAAAGGCCTAAATGACAACTTTTTTTAGTTGCATATCGGATTCTGCAGCTGTACCTCCTAATTAAAACCCAAAAACTTATTTCAGCTGATTATAGCTCCTAAAAAGGCAAAAATAATCACATTCTGACTCAACGAAAAGCATTATTCAATTGAAAATTCAGTCCTGAATTGAAAAATTGCGCATGGATTTTGTCCAAATTAACCAAATCCAGATTAACGAATCACTTTACCATACAAATTTCGAAGTTCGGACCCCAAATCTTCTGTCCGGATTAACGAATCCGGATCCGGATAACGAGTCATACGACATGGGGTAAAATTGGGACCTGGCCTATTCGTGTCCGGAAGGCGAAAATCCGGATTAACGAGGTCCGGATTAACGAGACATGACTGTATTAAAAAAATTAAAAAACTGCCTGAACTGTTTACTGTGAGAAAAAATTGCTAGAAAGGTAAACTTCGTTTTGAAACCATGGCTTGAACAGTAGTATATCCTAGGGTTGTATGTTTAGCGTGTACACCCCTGCCCCCAGTAGCGGATTAGGTAGAAATAAATTGGGCAAAAATAAGACAAACGAATAAAAATTGTGACCTGTCTATTTTATGCTCAGAATGCGTTCTAAATGTTTTTGCTGGCAGCCAAGGCTTATGATTAGTTTTTGTTGGGGCTTAAGTCGGACATGGGTAAGGGGGCTCTAGGGGGGCTGACCCCCCTCAGGCTCTGACAACCCCCCTCAGCCGGCCGCTATCCCCCTCAGGAATTTTTTGGAAGAATTTTGTATAGAAAATTATTATAAAAATATGACTGGATTAGGTGTAAGTGAGCTCAGACTAGCTTATTTTAATGAAAAATATGCCAAAAACCTTGATTTTAGCCAAAAATCGGACTTTTAGGCTTACCACCCCCTCAGGCGCTCCTACCCCCTCAGCCCCCCTAAGGAATTGAAAATTCTACGTCCCCTCAGTCGAAATGCTAGCCCATGTCTGGCTTAATTGTATGGGCCATGTAGACATATCTTAAACCGTGTGGGCTGGGCGCGGCTGGGCTGGCTCGTTGTAAGCTGCTTATCTTGAGACGCCGCACCTGGAAGGAAACAGGCGACTGGAGTAAACAAGCGTCTCGCCACATTTGCCTTGCACCGGTGCATAGCGTTGGGTTTCGAACTGCGCTCAGCTTTTGCTACTCCTGCTTTCTTTCACTTACGTGTTCCCAGAAATAACTGTCTGCCAGAGAAAACTGCTTTCTGAAAGAACGCTGCATAAAGAGCTTATCAAATAGAAAGAATTACTTCAAAGAGAAAACTAGAGTACTTCCTGAAAGAGCTACCTAAAGAGTTTACTGTCAGAAAGAATTACTTCAAAGAGAGAACTACCTATTGAAAGAGCTACCTAAAGAGTTTACTGTCAGAGAGAATTACTTCAAAGAGAAAACTACTTATTGAAAGAGCTACCTAAAGAGTTTACTGTCAGAAAGAATTACTTCAAAGAGAAAACTACTTTTTGAAAGAGTTTACTGTCAGAAAGAATTACTTCAAAGAGAAAACTACTTATTGAAAGAGCTACCTAAAGAGTTTACTGTTAGAAAGAATTACTTCAAAGGGAAAACTACTTATTGAAAGAGCTACCTAAAGAGTTTACTGTCAGAAAGAATTACTTCAAAGAGAAAACTGCTTATTGAAAGAGCTACCTAAAGAGTTTACTGTCAGAAAGAATTACTTCAAAGAGAAAACTACGTATTGAAAGAGCTACCTAAAGAGTTACTGTCAGAAAGAATTACTTCAAAGAGAAAACTGCTTATTGAAAGAGCTACCTAAAGAGTTTACTGTCAGAAAGAATTACTTCAAAGAGAAAACTGCTTATTGAAAGAGCTACCTAAAGAGTTTACTGTCAGAAAGAATTACTTCAAAGAGAAAACTACTTATTGAAAGAGCTACCTAAAGAGTTTACTGTCAGAAAGAATTACTTCAAAGGGAAAGCTGCTTTTTGTTAAGACCTATGTACCTAAAGTGTTTACACTCAGAATAATTTGCTTGAAACAAATTCCTTTTCAATTCAAGAGCTTGCCCTTAGAGCAGAATTGCTTGAATGAGAAAACTGCTTTGTTGAAAGGTTTTCCTAAGGAGTGTTAGAACTGCTTGAAAGAGAAAACTTCTTTCTTGAAAGGTTTATGTACCTAAAGAGTGCCAGAATTCTTTGGAACCGATAGCTGCAGATTTGCCTAAAGAGT
>JASANB010002184.1:0-18397 GCA_030248155.1 Sabatieria punctata
AGGCAGGCACATGAGGCGAATCGCGCTCGGTTTCTAAGGTTTCTTCGTTCACATTAGCAGAAGCATCAGCCTCCCGGTTTTTGCGGCAGCGAGTAAGAGTTTTATTTTTTTGAATGTATGGTTAGAAAAAACTTGGTTTTAAAGGCAGGCATAGAGGCGAATCGCGCTCGGTTTCCTGGGTTCTTCGTTCACATTAGCAGAAGCATCAGCCTCCCGGAGACTGCGGCAGCAGGTAAGAGTTTTATTTTTTTTGAATGTATGGTTAGAAAAAACTTGGTTTTAAAGGCAGGCATAGAGGCGAATCGCGCTCGGTTTCCTGGGTTCTTCGTTCACATTAGCAGAAGCATCAGCCTCCCGGAGACTGCGGCAGCAGGTAAGAGTTTTATTTTTTTTAATTATGGTTAGAAAAACCTTGATTTTAAACGCAGGCATAGAGGCGAATCGCTGCCCAAATTTTTTTTATCTGAGAAAACTTTGAATTTTGATTATTTTTCTAAATTTTAACATGAAATTTAAACAAATAACGAAATCTAGGGTTTCGATCTCTAACACGCCAAATCTTTTAGCGTTTTTACTAATCCATTTTGGAATGGAGCGTCTAGACTCCATCACGGATGAGGAGCGACTGCTAGCGATCGCATCGCCTGAGCCAACGGATCAACCGATGTCGGTGACTGACGCCGAGATGCTGGCTATCGCATCGCCAAGAGCCGGCGGATCGGCCCATGTCTGTGACTGACACTGAGATGCTGGCTATCGCATCGCCAGAGCCCGCGGATCGACCTCTGTCTGTGACTGACACTGAGATGCTAGCTATCGCATCGCCAGAGCCGATTCAGCGAGAAGAGCCACTGGCAAATGTAGAAATGGTGGCGATCGCATCGCCTGAGCCAGAAACTAGAAGTATACACCTAAAATATAGTTAAACATACATAGTACATACAGTAGTATTTGGGTGTGGGAAACCCTCACAGACTATCTGCAACGGGGCGGCCATCTCGAGGACCTGGCCGATGAGGATTTCTCAGCGCACATAAACATCAGCGACCGCTATCGGCAGGCCGTCAAACGATTTGGTACAACCGCCGTGGCGTATGACGTAAAATTCAAAGACCTGGAGAAGGTGTCTGACGTGCAAGGTCTTTGCCGGTCGGCCCTTCAGGTATGTAATATGTTTAAAATTAAGGGTTGATATGATTGAAGTTAACTGAGTGGTATGGAAGCGCTGAGCATTGATGAGGGGTCTGACTACTCGACTGGTAATTATTGAAATTTTGGGGCCAAATCGCAGCACCGAATACACAGTCATGACAAATTATGACGTTTAGTCTAAAATCAACACAACCCAGTGCTACCATACCCCTGTCCTTATAATATGTCAGAGGTCTCGGCACATATTTACTCACACAACATAGAACACAAACAAAGGGACAACCACACGAAAGAATAATCAAACACACAAAACATCATAAATTCTTCAACATGTAAATACAGTATAGACTCTTGCAGAACCTCATTTGGAAACACAAAGAACAGAGAAGCCGTGAGAGGCTCTGTCCTGGGTGTAGAGGTCAGCCATCCCGCGCTGGACAGACCTGTGCTAATTCCGTTTCGGCCGGCGGAAGAACTGGACGCGGACAAGATCATGAATACAATAGACAAGGTGGCCCAGTCAAAGTCGGTTTTGGAGTAGATAACGGGTTTACCATCAAACTGACTGAAGGGTGGATCCTCTGCTCCACGGTTCTGGAGAGCGAAAAAAAATACCGTACAAGCTTTCAAAAATGGCTTGAAATGAGGCCAGTGGCCATGGCGGCTGTTTCATCACGATTGACAACAAGCTTGAGAAGATCATCATGCCTAGCTCGAGCAGTGGTTACGGCGATTGCTCGCAAATCGCAATGATGGTCGAGGTGCCGCCTGGGCCGGTGGAGAACCATCAGGAAAGGGGTAAGACAAAGCGGGTACTGCCCGGCAAAGTGTCGCCGCCGAAGAAATGATGGCGGCAGCGGGTCCGACCGGACCGCGAAGGGATATGAACAAGGACGGAAATCAAAAAATACAGGGTGTAGTGGCCGAAGAATACCAAATAAAGATCTGGTCCAAAACCGCATTCCAACGCCTGTATTGTTTCGGGGTCCCAAAGCGAACAAAATACTAAACCTGTAGCACTATGATTCGCACTATATAGTGATTTCGTCAGTCACGGCTTTTATGGAAACATCGTACTTTTGCAGAAAGAGTGCAACAAGGAGTATAACAACCGTTTGTCTCATACTTGTGCAACGCGCTGCGACTGTTGCCATGCTTCGAAGCGATGCCAACCTGAACAGAGAAGATACAGCACTGCCTGCAACAGGAGCTTCTACAGTGACTTATGCTACAACAAGCACAAAGCCACCACCTCTGAGGAGCACGCGACGCGTGGTGCCAAGGTTAGACCTGTTGTGTCAGTCTGTACACGGCTGAAACGCTGCAAGAAGTGCGGCAAACTCAGTACTCGCTTGGAGGAATTGGTGACGACCACCAGTGTGGTCAATACTCCTGCTCTGTTTGCCGCCAGAAGATCGAAACTGGCAAGTCTCACCAGTGTTGTAAGCCATTACGAAAGCCAAAAGAAGATGCTGCCGCCGCTCCAAAGCAGTTTATTTTCTTCGATTTCGAAGCATCTCAAGAAGACCAGATCGGAGAAACGGCGTATGGGGCAGTATACAAACACAGAGTCAACTGCGCTGTCTCTTTCAAGTGTTGCGACTTGTGTTGGAGAGACAGCAAAAAACCCTGCGATGTCTGTGGCGCAGAAAGGAAGCAAGTCTTTCTGTCGGAGACCAACGATGTACTGACTGAGTTCTGTCAGTACGTCTTTTCGGACGCGCACAGAAACGTAACAGTGGTGGCACACAACGCAAAGTCGTACGATGGGCAGTTTATACTGCAGTATGCCCATGAACAGGGTCGGAAACCCGAAATTATTACACGGGGCTTAGAAATTCTGTCACTGCTGCTTGGAGAGGTGCGGCTGATCGACTCGCTCAACTTTCTGCCGTTTGCGCTAAGCCAGCTGCCAAAACTGTTTGGCATTGACGAAACAAAAGGGTTTTTCCCCCATTTATTCAACAAAGAAGAAAACTTTGGCTATGTCGGTCCCTTGCCTGATTCTTTTTTCTATGGACCGGGCGATATGAAGGCGAGCGCGAGAGCCGCTTTCTACAGCTGGTATCAGAATGAACAAGAACGCTTGACGCAGAGTGGTGAGCAGTTCGCGTTCCGAAAGGAACTGGAGAAGTACTGCACCCAGGATGTGCACGTGCTGATGAACGTGGCCATGACATTTCGTGAAATGTTTATGTCCCTTGGCAATGTGGATCCTTTGACCGAAGCAATAACAATCGCATCCGCTTGCAGCAAAGTTTTCAGACGGAATTTCCTCGAAAGAAACACTATTGGAATCGTTCCACCAGAGGGCTATCGAAAGAATGAGCGCCAATCCCTCGAGGCTTTGAAGCTGTTCAAGTTCCTTGCTCACAGGGAGAAGATGGGTGAGAGGGGGCTTTATATCCAGCATGCATTCAATCACGGTGAGCTGAAGGTTGGAAAGTATAAAGTCGATGGAGCTCTGAAGAGCATGGATGGAACAGATCAAAAACAGCTGTATGAATATGAGGGTTGCTTCTGGCATGGGTGTCCCGATTGCTACCCCGACCGAGATCGGGTGCTTCACAGCGGTCTGACGGCTCATGAGCTGTACCAGCTCACAATGGACAAGCTCCGGGCACTTCATGTAGCTGGTTATCAGGTCAAGGTGTTCTGGGGATGCGAGGTACAAGGCTACTTGGAGAACGATGAAGAGATGGCTCTGTTCTATGAAGAGGTGAAGATTGAAGAGCCATTGGAGCCACGTGATGCTTTCTTTGGAGGCAGAACCAACGCCCTCAAGCTCTACAAGAAATGCGAGGAAGGAGAGAAGATCTCCTACCTAGATGTCTGCTCACTATATCCCTACATCTGCAAATTTGGCAGATTCCCATTGCAGCACCCAGTCATTCTGACAGATGACTTTGCGACTATTTCGGCCCAAGAGCACCCATACTTCGGTTTGATAAAGTGCTCCATTTTACCACCTCGAAGATTGTACCATCCTGTCTTGCCCTACCGCGCCAACAACAAGCTTATGTTTCCACTATGTGCAGCCTGCGCAGACACTCTGAATCAAGCCGAGTGTGAACATACCGATGGAGAGCGTGTTTTGATTGGAACATGGGTGTCCGAAGAACTCTACAAAGCCTTGGAGGTCGGCTATCAACTGCAGAGGGTAATCGAAGTGTGGCACTATGACCTTGTCGCACAGTACGATCCGAACCGACCAACATCGTATGGGCTGTTCAGTGACTATGTGAATCGGTTTCTGAAGGTCAAGCAGGAAGCTTCTGGCTTTCCAACTGAATGTCAGACTGATGAAGACCGTGCGCGCTACATCCAGCAATATGCAGAGCATGAGAAGATCCAACTAGACCCCTCGAACATAAAAAAGAACCCTGGATTGAGGCAACTGGCAAAGCTTTGTCTAAATAGCTTTTGGGGAAAATTTGGGCAGAAAAACAATGCAACGCAGCTGGCCTATTTCACTGACCCAGATGAGTACTTTCAAGTAGTCTGTGACCGAGCGAACAAAGTGAAGTCGATCCTGATTGTGAACGAAGCTATGGTCGCCGTTGCCTACCAAAGATGCGCCGAGTTCATCGAGGCGCTGCCACACACTAGCCCGGTCATAGCGGCCTTTGTCACAGCACAAGCGCGGCTCAAATTGTACTCTTACCTGGAAAGACTTGGAGACAGGTTACTTATGGATGGACATCTGGATTATGATAACTATCTATATATTTTCAGGGTGTTGTACACAGATACTGACTCGATTATCTACACTACAGGTCTGGGTGATGAGTACCAACCGCGTATCGGCTCGTTTCTCGGGGACATGACCGATGAATTGACTGAATATGGACCAGGTTCATATATCAATGAATTCGTGGCGGGTGGCCCAAAGCAATACGGGTTTCAAGTTGTGAGTGTGAATGAACAGGTAAGTTTATCAAATGCTAAACTGTTATTAATGTTCAGCGATTATAGAAGTGCAAGCATGAAGTGAAGCTTCGAGGTTTCACAATAAATGCAACTACAGCCAATCTGCTGAATTACCAAAACCTTCGGAGGTTGGTATTCACACTTATCCGTTTGGGCTTCCCCCAGGACACGCTCGATATCGTGCTGCACAAAATCGAGAAGTGTGAGGATAGAACGGTCGTGAGCAAAACGGTAAAAAAGACGTACAAACCAATGTATAATAAGAGGCGCTTGTTGGCCGATGGAAGCAGTTTACCCTATGGTTATTGATTGCCCCGATTTTTAGCTGTCAGCCAACAACCTATGAGAAATTGCTTCCATAAACGTTTCTTTTAACTCGTGTGTAGACTACAGGGTGGCTGAACCCTGCTTGTGCCCGTTTTCCAGCGTTTTTTTTTGCTTGTGTGTAGAGTACAGTATGGCTGAACCCAGCTTGTGCCATTTTTTTGCAGTGTCTTCTTGAGTGTGCCAATTTTTATGGAGTATGTTCTGAGTGTGCCATTTCTGTTCAAGGCTGGCTGAACCTGACTTGTGCCATTTTTTGCAGTGTCTTCCTGAGTGTGCCATTTGTGTTCAGACGGTGGCTAAACCATGTGTGTGCCATTTCTTGCAGTGTCTTCTCGAATATGCCACTGTTCACGGTGGTTGTGAACTGCTATTCATATTTTTGCCCTTTAGCTTTAGTGGGAGCAGATCTGGTATACTTGCTACTACCCATATGTTGTTTTGCTAGTTTCTATCAACTGTTACCTGTTAGTCTACCAAAGATCGATCGTTTTTAGAGAATCTCTATGAGACATAAAATGGATATTTCATTCCATCATCCATTTACATGTTGCGTTGCTGGTTCCACACGCAGTGGAAAAACAAGATGGACGCAAAAATTTGTGCAAAATTGCCACTTCTTAATGGATCAACCTCCAGACAAGATATTTTGGTGTTACTCAGAATATCAACCCGGTTATGCTGAGTTGTCGAATATCGCTAACCTAGTACTGTGTGAAGGTGTGCCTAATCTCGAAATTTTAAAAACACCTGAACCAAAACTCATCATTTTTGATGATCTGATGACAACTTTTTCCAAACAGAAAAAGGCTGGTTTGACAGATCTTTTCACCAAGGGTTGTCACCATTGGAATACGTCAGCAATTCATATAGTGCAAAACTTATTTTTTGATAATTTAAGGAATGCGCGCATAAATTCGCATTATTTGGTTTTACTCAAAAATCCCTCTGATAAACTACAAGTTATGAACTTGGGTAGGCAGATCTATCCAGATAAACAGAAATTCTTTATGGAAGCTTATAACGATGCGTGTGCTGAACCATATGGCTATTTACTGATAGATTTAACGCCTCAATCATGTGATGAAATCAGATTAAGAACAAACATCTTCCCAGATGATCTCTGTTATTGTTATTTACCAAGTATCTAGCGGTCGGTTGTTCAAAATGTCTCTCTCTGCGGAGTTGGAAGAACTGAACGAGACTATCCAAAAAGCGAAAACTAGGTTTATGCGCAAAGCCTTCATTTCACTGTACGTCTCAAGACAATTGTGTTCAACTTTACCAAGATTGCTAATCGAAAACTGCCCCTGTTGCAATCAAGATATTGGTGGGAAACAATCAGTTAAAGATGTGGGTCATACTTGCCGAAAGTCGATTCCTGCTGCTTTTGAAGCACTTGAAGAATTAGCGATGGATAAGATTAAACAAGACCCAGACCTTAGATGGAACGCCTGTCAAAGCTGGTGGCAGTCCATGTTCAATCTCTGTAGAGATGGATGTTTGAGTGAAAAAGATATTGTAAAGTTTGCCCGAGAACATGACACTTTTGAATTGCTTTGTACCGAATGGAATCAAGAGCTGTGGGAGTATGTGCAAAAATTTTAAACATTATACAGAATAATCAAAATAAACATTTCTGTTCCTGTCTACACTGACCAAATTATCAAATTCACCATATATTATCATTTCATAGCCTGTATCGGCAACATCAGCACCAAACTCAGCTTCTACAGATACTGATCCTTCATGCAACAGTTCCCAGTGACCTCCATCCTGTTCATCAGGTGTTAAGTCAAACATAAACAGACAGTGAGATTGCTTAAAATCGCTCAAACTAATATCATTTCCATTATCATCTCTACCATGGCCTAATGCTTCATACATAGAAATATAAGGTATCACATATCGGTTATGTTCGAAATCCATTTCCATTGGTTCCCTGGGATATGTGACTCCACCCGCTGTCACTTTGATTCTCCTAATTGAAAAGTTTTGGAATAAAAATGGGGAGTTTGTGTAGCTTCCATAGTAGCTGTTTTCACTAACAAACCCGATAACCAACCTCCTGGGGATTTGACCAGTAAATAAAGTGTTTGCAGGCGTTGATCTGCGACCTGGAGCCACGTGTAATTTTGTCACCATAATTCTGCGCACGGGATATTTTGCAGGGTACCGTGTTAGAGCTGTTTCTAAACCCATCTGTACAGATTTCAGTATCTCTACCTTGCGCACAAACCAAATCATATCCAAAACCTCTAGTCGGAAGTTGACATTTTGTTGAAATGACATTAATACAAATTGATCCGAGTTGCGATGCAGTTCCAAATACAAGTCACAGTTATCTAATAATAAACGATCTGACTGAAAGAGCTCGCAATGTAGTGGTGCCATTGTTTCCACTACATTACTTCCTTCAAACCAAGTTTTCCGCCATTGCCACCCTCGATTGTCTGCAGTGTCAACTGCATTTGGTGGGTGATCTTTTGCATACAAAGCTGCTTGCAACTGCGTTGATTTTGCAGCTTTACCATAGTTCAGTTCTGTTTCAACATAAGCTCTATAAGCATAGTTCTCTCCACTGTCAAATGCCAGTCTGCCGTTAAGGTGAACCTTTAATTGCTTGATAAGAGTCTTCCCAATCAAATTAATAGGCCCAACAATGTTACCAGCAACAGCTGGTTGATCGCCATGAGCAGCTTGGGGTCTTTCAAGATTTGTTCCGTCACCATTAACAATTCGAAGCTTCATAAACAGATAATTTTTGGCTAATTGTAGGTACTGAGGGTTTGACTGCAAGTGAAATTGCCATGGACCTGTGCTGGTACAATTATTGACCAATCTGACTGGGAACCAATAACCACTTTCAATTGAAACTTGAGTAGGAGGGACAGAAAACAGATCCAGTTCAGATTTTGTGCTAGGAGCACTGCGATGATCCAGTAACTTAGCCATCAGTGATAGTACACACCCAACTGATCCTTGTACTGTTTTCGTTTTCTTTTTATACTTTTACTCCATTTTGTTGTTGTAGTCTTGGGACGAAAGCCAAGGCCGTGCCCTTTCTGCCCTCTTTTACCTTTCCTCTTTATGTTTCTAGAGGTCTTTTTGAGCAAAGCTGATGCAGCGGCTCTACCTCTTCTCTCTGCTGAGTCTTTTAAACTTTCACCAGCGACCACATCTGATAAGATTTCGGCTCCAGTTGAAAGTGCCTGTTTTCCAACTGTTTTACCAACGCTTTTTGCAACTGGTAGAATTGTTCGGAAAATGCCTTTGAACAGAGAGCCAAGACCTGCGCCTCTTTGATAGGGCAAAGCACCTGCAAACCCGCTTCCATGCTGTACTGCTTGCGTTCCAAAATATTGAGCCCATGTTTTGTCATTACCGGGAATGAACAGAATGCGCATTTTGTCGGCGAAAATGCAACTTCACTATTACTTTACCAAAACTAAAGTCGATATATTTATCCATATCGCTTTTTATACTTATCTGTACTGTCTGAAACTCTTTCTTTAGCACGGGTATATAGTGTCGTGCAACAAAATCTTGATCTATTATTTCTCCATATGAACCTTGTACAGGTAGGATTCTCAGCAAAGGTTCTTTGACATTTCCAATCAGTTGGTTTTCGATTAAATCGCAGTATACATACAATGCATCCACCCCTCCGCGCATATCCACAGGATATTTCCCAAAGTCTGGCAAGTAATTTTTGTTAAAGAGTTCGTGAGAAGCAAACCCCAACATGTATTTCAGATGATAGCTAAGTCTGACAGAAATAATTAACTCTTTATCAATCTTGAGACTTATTCGTTTCAGGGTAGGGTTAAAGATCCAACTCATAGCGCTAGGTAGCCTGCTGAGATCCTTAATTAGACGAATTATCTTTTTTGACCTTTTCCGTGTTTCCAGTTCCTGTGTCACAGCAAAGACTTTTTGTTCTATTGCCAGTGCAATTCCACCAAGCAAATCATGCGCGGTATCATAATGACTGGGCCAAATGTGAACTTTAAGCATAGTTTTGCTTTCTTGCAACCATATAATAATCATGTTCTTATTAAATCCCGGTATCATATCCGGTTCTTCTGTGACGTTATTCCAAGATCTAGGATATTGCACTTGTGCCATTGCAACCTCCCATTTCCCAGGTATTTTAATTACTTCTGGCAGATGTACTCGAAAATCACAAGCTTTACTACTAACAGTTGTATTGCTGGGTAAGGTCAAATAAAATTCAGACATTTCTTTTTTTCAATGAAGGATTAGGTAACAAATAGCCAATGCTACTACTCAACAATGCAGTCCACAACTGTCCTTGTTTATCATTAATAGTTAAATTCACTATGGATGTAATGCACACAATATAAATAAGAATAACTTGAACAAAAAACACCACTTCTGACTTGGGTAAGGAATAACCAAACATGTTCCAATGATGTGTAGCACTTCCAGAGTCACTTTCGGGCATGATTCCTATATGGTCACTAGTTCTGATTCTTTTATCCATTGATTGTTCTTGGCTAACTGGTGCTTCCATTTTACAAAATGATGCAATTCACCCTTCCTTTCCTCAGTCTTTACGATCTTCTCAATTTCTTTTAGTTTTGGACTCGGTTGCACAACTTTCACAAGCTCTCTTTCATAAAAGACCCCTTCAATATCTTCACCATGTAGGTCTTTAATCTTATATACTAGTGGCACCCTGTTTTCTAACTTTTGATCAATAACAAATACCTCTTGACTGAAGTTTGGTAAGTAACCTTTTGACAGTGAATGTTTTTCTTTGGTAATCCTGACTTTGTCTCCAATCTTGAATCTGCTTTTCTTTGTGGGGAGGTCTGGTTTACCATACAGCTTTTCCCACAAAGATTGCTGGTTCGTATTATTTACATCCACAGGTTTCACTCCAGTTATTCTATGAATACTGTTGTTAATTGACTTTACAATCTTTGGAAGCACTTCTACATATCGAAAAGTGTTCCACTTTGTAAAATACTTCCATAATCTTGTTTTGATTGTTCGGATACACCGTTCTGCCATCGCTGCTTTAACATCTGGGCTAGTAGCATTAAAGTATTGAATATCATATTCTTTTAAAAGATTTTGAAACTGTTCATTTCTGAATTCTCTGCCTCTATCTGTGCACAGCCTCCAGGGCCAACGCCCCTCTTCTAAAATACTCTTCATTGCTTTCACCATTTGATCTCCTGTTTTATTCTTTATCGATCTTACCCATACATATCTACTTAACACATCGATGCAAACAAGAACATAACTGTATCCATTGTTAAACTTTTTTAGGCCACTAAGATCAGCCAAATCTGCTTGCCAATCAACATCGAGACCAGCAGTTATTATTTTGTTTCTAGGAAATCGTTTCCTTATAGGTTTATGTAACGTGTAGGTGTTCTGCTTAGACAAGAACTCCCGAACATCACTCAATCTTGCATTTGGAAACTTCTTCTTGGCTTCCTGGTACAAGGGGTATACTCCAGTGTAGCAACTCGGGCTGTCTGTTGAAAAATATAATTTCTTGAGTAAATTTTCCATTAGTAAGGTACCCAAGCACCAGTAGAGGGGCTGTAGGTTTTGGCGGGTTTCCTTTTCCTTGGTTTAATCGTTGACACAGAATATGGTCTATTTATGGAAGATCTCGCAGGTGTCCACATTTGTGCAGGTGATTGTGAACCACTAGGGGTAGAAAAAAGAGGCAGAAGTGCTGGGTGAATCGATTGTTCTAATTGGTTCCACCTCTCAGTATTCATAATCGATGTCAAAGGAACATTGGAAGCTTTCAAACTGTCCCCAAATTCTTTCCACCCTGTAGGAGGATAACGTTTTCCTGGTCTAGTATAGTCATAAATGAGATCAGTTATATTTGATCCTTCGATTACGGAACCATCAACCATCAATTGACCCAAGGAGTCTATGGTAATATTTGGTGTTTTCTTGACATGACTGAGCAAAAGCTTTGCCTTGTTTCGATATTGTTGTGGTAGGCTGTCAAGAATATCACGTTCAGGCAATTCCGTTCCTGGTGTCGATTCATTTTTTTTCATTTCTGACACATAAATAGGCATTTGTTGGTTGAACTGTGCATTTTTCATTGTCTGGTAATGTTGCATTATGCGACTGAACTCTTTATGCTTCACATCAGGGGGAAGTGTTGGATTTTCTAGAATTTGCTGTTTCTGAGAATCCAATTCTGACAAATGAGTAATGGAAGGGTTTAGCTGTTGTTGGGCTAATAGTGTAGACAAAAGCTGCTGAGGAACCAAGGCAACCTTGCGAACAGACTCCATTATAAAACTGATCCTAAGACTGCAGAAGCAATAGAAATAGCAGGAGCCAATAATGCGGGCAGTAAACCACCTTTCTGTACAAAAACTTTCCTTTTATTCTTTATGGAAACTTTTTTGTCAACCAATTGTCGCAAAATATGTTTGTATTTTGCAAGTTGTTTCTTTTTTTCGGGCTTAGCTTAATTGTACCAACCAACACATTGTTGATAATTTCACAAAGACATAGGATTAGGTCACTACTTGCTGTAGTCAAGATGGCTTTTCTTTGTTTGGGGTTTGCTTTGTTTAGAACTCGTAAGAAATCAAAGTTTCTTTTCAAGCGAGCTGACATAATGAAACACTCGTCAACAATGAAACACGCAGATACACTTCATATTTATACAGATTTCATACTCATGGTGGGGCTAGTATTATCAGACAACATGCTTTCACAATCTGCATCATAATCCATTGCACTTTGCTTTCCATCCTCATTATCTGATGATGCTGTCTGGTCGTTTGGTGTTAAACCTTGAACAGCTTTGTAGAATGAATCCAAATCTGATATGGAGATCTTCGCTAGTGGTTTGCGTCCTTTGTTATGGTCAATCAACACTAATTCACACAGATGAGGCTTACATCGCCCAATCAGAACATGGTAGTTCTTATGTTTGTACAGTTCACAGGTCTCATATCCAATCACACATTGCATCAAGGCTTCGACAGCTTCTTTCAGATATATCAAAGATTTAGTTGGCATGAAAATATGCCGATAGTTCCTGGACTCGTTATATGTAGCAGCTTGTTGAAAATGGCACAGACCATATGAGCTTTGATGCACAGAAATCTTATCCTTCACTAAGCGCATCTTTCAACCGCCTACTAGCACGTTCGCCACAAACACTGATAATGTTCAGAGGGCAATTTCTTGTAACAAAGTCAAAAACGATGAAATATTTGACACATCAATATGAGCACACGTAAATGCATAGGCCTTTCTTTGAACAGATAACTCTGCTTTGTTAGGGGCGATCCATTGGAAATGAACAGCATACTTTCCGCGCTCATGAATGGTATCCAATGTCACATTGGAAACTGTAGCATCCTTCTCCATCTTAATAGCATTCTTGGTAAGCGTTGGCAAACACTCGAAAGGTAAAAAAACATATCGCAACCGTTTCTTGCAACCTGCTTCTTCTTCTTCATCAGTGAGGTTCTGATGAAAATGTATATAGCGGCAACCGTTGAATTCAGTTACAGAGCCCCAAACTTTATTTGTACGATCGGAAAAACGCATATTTTTTGGAAACAAACCATTCACCTGTTTAGACCGATCGAACACTAACTAGGAGATCTCTAATGGACAATTTAGAATTGGCAGCCCTTTGTGAAAGTGACTCTGCGATAAGTGCTGTTTTTGGAGGCGTGTATGCCGCCAACAATCTACCAGAACACATTCTCTATCCCACAGCTTTCATAATTAATACTGCTGCAAAAGGGAAGCTAGGCGAGCATTGGGTTGCAATATACTTTGATCATGAGCAGATTGGTGATTATTTTGACAGCTATGGGAGGCCACCACCCCAAACGTTTGAGCAATTTCTGAAGAAACATTGTGTACGGTGGCAGTTCAACGGCAAGCAGGTACAATCATCATTAACAAGTGTTTGTGGACAGTACTGCTTGGGTTTCTTGCATGAACGCTGTAGAGACATATCCATGTCAAATTTCTTGAATCTGTTTAGCGAAGATTATTGGAAGAATGATGAAATAATTGCAATGTTTGTAAATGCGCGATACGAGATAACTGAGCCCATGATTGATTTACCTTTTATTATAAAACAAATTGTTGTATAAAAACTAATTAACCAATATGAATAAGCACACAAATTTCTTTAGATGGTTGCAGACTAGCGCATTCATGTTTAAAATCGCACAGTGGACAGCAAAATTCATTCGTCTTTATTACTGACTCTGCTGGGTTCGGTATCTGATTGGGTTTTCCGTTGGCTTGATTGGCTTTCTCTAGCAACTCTGGTTCTGTAAATGTTTTATCCGAGGGTTTGTCGGACCAATCCTCAGGAAACAATAATTTGGCCAGGTCAATCTTTTCTTCTTCTACTTTTGGTTTCTTTGGTTTATTCTTCTTTGGGTTTTTCGTTTCTGACGATTCTGCCTCTGGAGGAACCTTCGTCTTCTTATGTTTCTCAAGAACAGCCCCATTTTGTTGCTCCATTTTTTCTTGGTCTTCCTTTTTGGCTTTAGGCGCCTTGTCATCATCCCAGCTATCAGGAAATATTAGGTCAGCTAAATCTATTCTTTGTTCCGGTTGTTCTTTAAGCAAAATTGTTTCACCAACGTCAATTTTGGGTTTCTTGTCAGAGAATTTAGGCAAACTAGCCACACGCTTTCGATCCATTGTTAAACAATAAAAGTAGCATGCGCTCGTGTTTATATATGTTTTTCTAGCATGGCCAACTTCCAAGAACCTGATGAAATGATTCAATACTGGAAGAGCCGCGTTGGTTGTGGGCGGACTATAATGACACTTATTGACAATCTAGAGGGTAGACTGTCATCACCCACTAAACACGACTACCAGGCCTATAAACCACTACATGACACAGAAGTATACTTGAAACAAACATACGACCAAACTTTAGACAGTGAGATGGATTGGACTCTTGTGTTCCCTGCAAGATTTCTGCGCTCTCTACGTCAGGCGATCAGATGTGCCAGGAGAGAAGCGGCCCCCAAAATATATGACATTTCGGATGGGTTGCAATTGGTGAAACATGCAGAAAACAAATTTGATCTGATTGAAGTGAAAGGTGTTAGCTTAGAAGTCACAAATCTAAATGAGTTTGAGGGTCTTATTGACAGCTTAACTAACGTGTTTGAAGAGCAGTGTAATTCAATCACAATTTCTTGGGAAACTGCTACAATTGACATTGTTGATGACACCTTGTTGCAGTAGAAGGATATTTACCGTTCCTTACTCTACCTAAAGCCGATTTCTTTGCACTCCGATTGGTTCTGGACTTGCATTGCAGTGAGGCTGATAACAATACAGAACAAGGATTTATGAATTCGATATACAAGTTACAAAGTTCAATCAATGTCCTCGGTCAAATCGATTGTCTTGTCCAGCAGATCAGTGGGTTCTTCCACAAACAGGAAACCTCCCTCATCACAATTCGCCCCCTCCGCACCGATGACCGGTGTGCTGACCGCCATCTCTCCCTCGGCAAAGGGCTGTGTGTGCAGGTCTTCGTAGCGTTCGTACATCTCGCTGTACGCATCGCGAGCACCGTAGCAGACACTGAACACTCGAGATTGTTCGATGTTGGTGCCGAACGGAATGGGCTGATCGAGAACCAGGCACACCAACAAGAGCTGCCAGTAGCCATCGTAGCACAGTCGTTGGAAGGGGTCGCTGTAGTGGAACAGCATTCTGAAGACACTGGCCAGCATGGCGGGGTCTTTCTCGCAGGAGGCGTACAACTCATTCATGACATCGGAGCGAGTTATGGTTGCCAACGCCTCGTCCAGCACACTGTGGAGTTGCGGACCAGATTCCATCAAGCACAGATCATGCTCCCTTTGGGAGTTGTGACCTGTCTTGCACCCGAAGCACCTCTCTCGAACAACTCGGCCGATGGGGAGGGCCTTCTTTACAGCCTCCAAAAACAGCTTTTCTTCAGTCAGCATTCTCAACTCGGTACGTATAGCGCAAATTCACCACTATGCAGAAATCGCTTGGTGACTGCCTTAAATATAGCTAGCTGAAAGCTGATTGGTCAGAACGCTAGTATTTACTCTTTGCTGATTGGTTGGCAAGGTTGGCGCCAAAAACGTGTTCAAACAAGCTCATTACGTCATTGTCGTGAAATAGGTTTCACTATAGCTGATTGGTGCGGGCGGTTGGCGCCAAAAACATGTTTGAACAAGCTCATGATGTCACTGTTGTGAAATATGTTTCAGTACAGCTCCAAACGGCGTTATTTGTGTCACTATTCGATAGCAATGGCTTTCCCTAAGCCTCAGCAAATGTTAGCCCTGGGTGTTGGCTGCGCCTCGGACAGCCAAACACGTTTTGCGGCAATGTCTGAAACAGCCATGGAAAGGGATCTGATGGAGATTGGACGCTTGTTCACAAAGGTCTATGCTAAAGGCGTAGTTGTGACTTTGAAAACCTACACGAATGAGTTGTGCTTTGGTTGTGAGTGCAATTCGATCAAAGAACAAGATGAGGGTGGTCTGCAAGTCACTAATCCCAAATATCATCTGTGTGATCGGAATGGAGGCAATGTAATGCTCGCTGGTCACACTGCTCAAAGAATTTGGTCTAAACTGAATCAGGAAACTTTGAAAGCTGAATGGTTTGAAGCAATGCGCTCCTCTAGAAAGATCAGTAAAGCAGCAATCTTGTGGTTCTTCCAATACCACTTTTATGGGTGCAAAGCAGAATTCATGAAACCTTTTCGACTGTTAGAAATGTCTCAAATTGTCAACAAGTGACAGCGTGCAGATCAATTTGTATTATTGTTGTTCTATTAGCACTTGTACATATTATAAAACATTAAACTACCAAGCATCGTAATGAGTTCACGGTGCAAATCTGATTTGTCAGAATTCAAATAACCCATCATTCCCATCCATCTGTTATGAGAGTCTAGCCACTCGTTGGTTTGACAGTAAAGTACATAAATAAAATCATCGATAATCCTTTGGCATTCTTTTTGCTCGTGCAGTTGAGCCATCGTGACACACAAGGCGATAGAGGTCACAATTTTGGCCCACTTCATTTCGCCGGGTTGTAAGGCTTTGATCACTGCTTTCTGAATATCGGTGAGTTCTATTTCTCGAGCATTTTTGTAGAGCAGCGGCTGTTCTTGTAGTTGTAGAACAACAGCTTTTAAATAGGGAACGATGTAGTGTTCATCTCGACCATCACAGGGTTGACCGCGGCACCAGTTAACCAACTGAGTTACAATTTTGCAGTACTCGTATCTGTGGTACTTATCAAGACAGTAAAACATTGTTGCAGCGCAGTGGGTCTACAGAAAATCAAAAATGAAACCAAGGCGATTTGACTCCACGTTGCAAAACACGAGCATACGTGTACAACTCATCCACCATATTGTACATCGAGCGAGTCTTCAGCATGGGAATCTCTTCTAACACTGTCATGTCAGTTGATCGCCTTTGCAGTAACACATATTCTTGGCCAGCGGATGTGTTCATGTACGCAAATCCAATCTTATCTTTATGCTGGTGATTGTTCAGTGACTGACATTCTAATTCCTAGAAATCTTCCTCTCTGTGAGGGCCGAAGAGGTGCTCGATAATGGGGGTGATTGCGCTACAGCAAATTTCAATCTGTATGCCTTGGTGGTAGAAACAAAACTTTGCGCACTGCTGACAACCACCTTTCACCCAACAACCAACATTGTTAGAGTGATCGTACCAGGACTCGGTGCATTCAGCTTGACAGCAACGATACCACATAGGAAACTTTAGACAAGGACAGTTTCTAGGACATAATTGCATGACTGAACCTTCCAGGTTAATGTCAGAAATAACAACTGACTTTTTCACTGCCTTGAGAAGTTGGTGATCTTTGTTTTTCACAATCTCGATTTCGCAAACAATTTCTCCATGCATTTCGTCACGTTTTTGGAGAAACACTTTTTCATTATCATAATCATCTTGATCCCAAGCTAACCCAACTACAGTAAGTGCGTTATTCTCAAAGTAATACTCTATCGGCTCCCAATCAGAGTAGTGTGGATAATGATGTAAAATGTAATCCAGAGTGGTTTGTATATCGTTAACGACTATTGATTTTTCGCGTTGAACGAAACACAGCCTATTACAACACCAACTTACCTTAAACTCGTTAAACATAACTACTGTCTTTAAAGTTATTTAATCCAAAGGTCGGTTGGTGTATTGGTCCAAATCGCTACTTTCACAAATCAGTACTTTCAAGCGCTACTTTCCAAATACGGTGGTTCGATTCCACCTCGGGGCATGATTATAAATGTCTCTGCCTAAAATAGAGACAATGCCCAGCGCACATTCGCAACCGATAAATCTTTTGAACCGCAACTCGATTCGACAGTGTGAAAACTTGCACAAATCGTGCAGGGGTGGTGGGCGGTAGGTGATAGGAGAGCGGCAGAACCAGAAACGACGTACGCCCTCACACACTACACATTACTGCCTCATAATCTAGCTTTGAGAGTTATTTATTCGTAGCTCAGTTGATGTAATGGTCCGAAGCGCTACTTTCAAAAATACACAGGGTGGTTCGATTCCACCTCGGCGCAATTATCAGCATGTCTCACCATTTCTCTAAAATGGTTATGAGACAGGACGGACATCCCCAACAGAGAATAATCTTTTCGTCACCATTTCACAACTCGAGGCGGGAAGGGTAGCTAGTAGTACAGTGGGGCTTTAGAACGGCTATCAAACGGCGTGGGGTCTTTAGAACGAGTATACAGACATTTTTGGGGGCAGTAAACGACTATACAGACCGCGCGGGGGCGGCAGAACCAGAAACGACGTGCGCCCCAGGTAGTGCGCCCCAGAGGTTGCGCCCCAGATCGTGCGCCCCAGCTAGTGCGCCCCAGGTGCCTGCGCCCCAGACAGCCCCACTGTACTACTTAGTAGGCATCAGGCCAGGATTCAGGCTCCTCTCT
>JASANB010002185.1:0-83090 GCA_030248155.1 Sabatieria punctata
ATGCATAGTTAGTACTTATAACACCGATCGTGGGTTGAATCTCATCCAAAATTTCGGGACGCACTCCATCCTTACTAAAAATACATGGACGTTCATGCTCTCATGTGAAAATGTACGAGTGCGTTATGCTTGAAAAATTTCAGATACTGTCTTGATGAATTGGGCTACGCTTACGTGATGTTTGGAAAGTTCTCTTCTGATCCTATCGAGTCCCGGTTTGGTTGGTACCGAGAGCTCTCTGGAGGGAACTATTATATCAGTCTCCGCCAACTGCTTGAGAATGAGAAGATCCGCGCAATTGCACTGCCGACATTTTCGAAGTGCTCATTGTAGGGCTTGAAGGATAAGCGTTTTCATGGTGTAATCGACTCAAGAACTGCAGACGAAGCGAAAGAGCTGAGTGCAACAGTTTCTACGCTGCTCGAAAAACTGCCCGGTGATGTCGCTTGCTCGGACGCAAATGTGATCTTTTATGTCACCGCCAGCTGTTCGTCGAGTTTGTGGTGCGTTTGTTGGGGCAGGATTCCCAGATTCAGGATATTTTGGTGACTGAGCTTCGCTGTATCAATAATCATCACTTTGCCCACAGTCTGGTAACAAAGTTTTTAATTATATGTGCAATAACTTTATGAAAAGCCTAGCTATTGGTTCCGTAAAACCAAGTTGTCAGGCTAAAGATTGCTAAGTTAAGACCCTGTTGAGTCAGCTGTGTGGTTCTATTCCATTTCGCAACTTAGTAACGGCAGAATGGTTGTGTGCATTAGTGAGTGTGATAAGTTACTGTGCGGTTCATATGCTGCTTTATTATTAGCATTACTGTATTCTGGTCATGAATTACAGTTCAGAATGTTAGAGTTTGCGTTATCAACTTCTATATTGGTGTTTCTGTCAATTTATTATATTTGAAGTACGTTAAAACTTGTCGCGTTGGCCTACTTCCTTAGTATTGGTTTTGCATTTGGCCTACAATGGGTAACAAGTAAAATAAAGTGATCGCTCCATCTGTATCTCTAGATCTCTATGGCTGTTTTTAGGGCGGGGGTAGTCAATCTGACGAAAATGATGGTGTATTTTGGTAAGCAGCACAAAATTTGAAATTTAAGAAAATTCCACTAATAACAGGGTTTGTGCCGGTCAGGGAATGTCTGGGATTTTGGGTCTTGTTTGTCAGGAGAAATTTCGGACGTCACTCCACTCCATAACATAAAAGTTTAGTTTGCATTCAGTGGGTAGTATCATCAGTGCGTTCTGGAAGGCCAATTTTTCAAAATTTTCTCGCCCTGGTTCGGCACTGGCCCAACCAGACCTCTTCTAACTTTTAAAACTGATAGGTCGTTTTTGTTGAAGGCAAATTTTTCAAATTTCTCTCGCCCTGGTTGTATGGTAAGGAATGACGACCGCAGGTCAGGTGTTCACATCCATGGCACCAGTTTTGGATAAGAAAGTTCAGATTCGTCACTGGCAAAAGTTAGCAATCTAGATCCCTTAGCGGCCGGCCAAATCGATAATTGGTCTGGCCGAGACGCCCTACACTGATGCGTATAAAGAGGTTGATTTGTATTTGGAAAACAGGCCCTCCGGTTAGTGCCCTATAATGATGCGTTGCGTATCTAAGGGAACTTATATAGGTACCTATTTGGAAAGCAAGCCCTCTGGAATGTACCCTATTCATTCACTTCATGTTTTATTGGTTCTCTATTTCGGTCTGAGTGTAAGTCTAGCGGTCTAAGTTTGTCATGTTTTGTTTAAGGTACCCTGCGTAGCATTGTTCATTGGTATAGTAGTGTCGTTGATTAAGCGATGGCTGCGCAAAAGAACATTCAGGTTGTTGTGCGAGTCCGGTAAGAATGTTTTAACTTTATACATAGTAAACCCCTGATAGCATGCGACCTGTTTAGACCACTAACCGATTCAGAAAAGCAGCAGAGGGGATCAAACGTGGTTGAGCTGGCAGCCGATAAGAGGACTATAAGAGTGCAGGAAAAAGGAACCGGTACCAACAGACAACTATGGAAGTCGTTTCCGGCCTTCGATCGGGTAGGTGATGAAACGAACAGATAATGTTACTACAAATTGTCGATTTCTGATCTGCATAGGCCAATGCAGGACATGTCAGCATTTATGTAGTTACGATTCAGTTATCGTGCGATTCTATCCCTGTTCAGAAAGAAGTGTTAACCCAGCGGTAGCTGCATAAAATAAGTCGGTACAGTATTTTTTGCCATCAGTTGAATTTTATGCTAACTAATAAGCAAGAATCGGTAAACACAAGGTATTAATTACAAAAAAACAGCGTTGCGCTGACAGTCGTTGAACTGGATATGTTTGCTGTGGCTATGGCTACTTGCATGAAGTTGGTGTGTGCTTGTTATAATACATGTACTAGGGAGTTGGGGGTTACCCCCCCAGCTAGAAAGGCCACCCCACCCCCGAGACAGTTTAGGGACCCCCGACCCAAAAATGCAACTACTAGTAACCACTCCAGTACTAACAAACTGGCTCAGAAATAACTTATTTTCAGCTTAAAATTTGTTGAAAAGCCTTTGGAAACCGAATTTGGCGTTTCCACTGCTGATGTTTGCGAGAAATCGGTGTTTTTGGAAACCCTTTTTATCGTTTTTAGCTCTAAAACGCATTTTGGCAGCTGACGGCAACGCCACCCCCCCAACTGACGGAAAACCCCCCTCCCCGACGCCGGCCGGGACCTGTTAATGCTTGTTAATGTTTCTGTCTATTGGAGGTGTACGGACCAAAGTCTAAACAGGTCGAGATATACCAACAAGTGGTAGCACAGAGTCTGAAGGAAATGCTGGAGGGTTACAACTGTACTGTGTTCGCGTAAGTTGTCTCAGCTCAAATCTCGAGATGTGTGTAGTCTTCTGTTTTCCAGATATGGACAAACGGGCACCGGGAAAACGTTTACTATGGAAGGAGAAAGATCTGATAAATCGATGTCTTGGGACAAGGTGCTTTTGTCGGTTTAGAGCTTCCTCACCGTGATGGGTTGGGACATGCTGAGGGCTTTGATTAGCTCTAGCACTACTCTAACACTAACATTTGAGTGGTTCTAGTTCGACCGGTATTATCTTTGTGTTCTAGTTGATTATTTTCTGAGTTCAGGATCCGTTGGCTGGTGTAATCCCTCGAGCTATGAATCACCTATTTGAAACGCTTGAACTTCAAGAGGTTATCCTAGATGCTGGTAGATTTAATGGCGTTAAGTATAATAATGTAGGACATAGAGAGCACAGTGCGTGTGTCGTTTGTCGAGCTGTACAACGAAGAGTTGTTCGATCTGCTGGGTCCTGACGACGTCTCCACTAAACTGCGACTTTTCGAAGACCCCATGAAAAAGGTGTTCTAGCGGGATCCCTCTTGTTCGCCGAACACCGTTCGCCGAAACTCTGTTCGCCGACCACCATTCGCCGAAACACTATTCGCCGACTGCACCATTCGCCGAATGTCTGTTCGCCGAATCGAAAAAAAATATTTTCATGCACTTGCACTATATGTTTTGCTGCCTTGTCAAGTCGAATAGAGGCTATTCGGTAAATACAGAGGGTGCGTTAGCCGCCCACAGGCTGATTGGTACAGTTGGCACCGCCATTTTTATTCATGCATACAAGTATAAAAAAGATACAGGGAAATAACAACAACAACAACTGAAGAATAGACAACTAGAGAGAGACATTTTTGAAAGAGACCTAGTAGGACAAATTGTGAGCGATACCTCTAAGGTTCTAAGTTCGCACTCTATCAGCCACCATAGTAGCGATTTACAAAAAAAACGCCTAGTGAGAAGAGGAGCCAAATTATACAACCCTGCATATGGTGTAGAGAAATCTGTGATACTAGCCCAGTATGAAGCTGGGTATTGCGTACCTCTCCTTCTCTGGCGATCAACCGGCCTTTGTAGCCCTCTCATCTTCTTTGACATCTCCAGTACGCCGTGACGCCGTCATTGTTCCTCTTATCTAACACATAGACTTGACCTTCGTAAAGCTGGGTTTCTGGGCCACGCTTTGTTTTGATAGTCCCGGCCATCACACAGATCAACGTAAGTCACAAGACGTAATCACCGACAATTACATGGTCACTTGCTAAGAGTTCCCTATGTCCTCAGGCTTCACAAACAATTGACCAATCGGGTCAAACGGCCGGTGGCCGGTTACAGCGCCCTCTATATGTATTTACCGAATAGCCGCTATTCGACTTGACAAGGCAGCAAAAGATACAGTGCATGAAAATATTTTTTTCGATTCGGCGAACAGACATTCGGCGAATGGTGCAGTCGGCGAATAGTGTTTCGGCGAATGGTGGTCGGCGAATAGAGTTTCGGCGAATGGTGTTCGGCGAACAGACCCCAACCCGTTCTAGCTCGCTTCGCTCTGCATTGCTCTTTCATAATTGTCTGATTAGGGTGCCGTGGTGATATCGGGAATGGAAGAGATTCTGGTGCGCGATCGCAATGACGTCTACGATATTTTACAGCGAGGCAGCACGCGACGACAAACTGCCGCCACTTTACTAAACGCTCGTTCCAGGTGAGATCCTCGATCGCATTCTGTCAGTCAGTACGCACGTGGTATACATGTCCCTGAAAAATGGGCAGCAGTCAAAATCCAAAAATTCGGAATGCGTCTAGGGATTTGGGGGCTGGCAGCTATTTTGGTAGTTGGGTGGGGTCTTTTTCTCGGTCGAGCCCAAGCTGTTAGTGAGTGAACAAACAGTATGCATCCCCGGCCCCTGTGCTGTTGGCAAACTGCAGCTGGTACTAGAGATAAGTTGAAAATATTTTGTGCTTACATGGTGTATTACGTGGCGTGTTCCACTTTCCTCCGTTCCACTTTCCTCCGTTCCAATTTCCTCCTTTCCACTTTCCTCCGTTCCACTTTCCTCCGCCCATATTCCACTTTCCTCCGTTTTGAAATTTTAGCATTATCTAACGAGTTTTGGTTCCTATACTAATTGTAACTGCATAGGGACATAGTTTAGCGAATTATACATAGTAGGCTTTATCAAATTGGAGTCTCACAAATACATCACTAGGCCGGCACAGTTGGTGTAGTGGTTTAGGCCGCATGGCCACTGTGCGCGTGTTCGTGCGCTCATGTTCTCGGCGCGGCAAGTTTCTTGCCGCAAAGAGTTGGTCGTCGGCTCGGCGCAAAGCTCCATCCAGGCCACCGAAAGCTGGTGACAGCGAGTAGGTAAAATGGGAACCGACTGGATCTGCCGTTGCACCGAAGCCGCTCCACAAAGCAGGCCGCGTTGGAGAAGAAGATCTACGATGTCAGAAGCTGTCTGAACTATGCCGGGAGCCCTCTGGAATATGGGGCACCGGCGGGAGCTGTCAGCATCATGGCATCGACACGCCGGCCGCCCTCCTGGTGACCGGCGCCCATCAGCATGGCTAGGAGTGGCTGGCAGTGAAAGGAGGGCAACGTCCGAGATTAACAAAACAATAAACTCAAAATAACAACTTAAATATGTAAACAAACCTCCGTTTTAGCCGTAAACTAAATCTCTAAACAAAACAACAGCTCAATGACCCTCTATCAGCCCCATTGTCCCAACAGGTTAGTTGACATAACAATATTAGCCCTAGGCTACTGGCCAGCTCATGGATCGTTAATCCGCTCCTATTTACACCTTCATATAACAGTCACATTACACATTAGGATTAGAGGCCGACCCATCGCGAGACAATATAGTGCCCTAAGGGTTTGGGTCCCATCGGCTCGCCACCGGTACCATAAACGCGTTAAGTGCCTGACTGTATAAGGCCAACAAAGAGAGCCGAGAAGCAGAAAATCCTCCACTCTATGTGCAAAGGTTACGCACTCATATAGCAGCACTGAACATACTTGTACACACTCTTAAATCTGCTAAACTCTTATACCGTCTCATTTATAGGTCCGAAAGCTGATTTTAAGCAAATGAGAACAAAAACTAGTTAGATAATGCTAAAATTTCAAAACGGAGGAAAGTGGAATATGGGCGGAGGAAAGTGGAACGGAGGAAAGTGGAAAGGAGGAAAGTGGAATGGAGGAAACTGGAACGGAGGAAAGTGGAACAAACCGTATTACGTATCAGTCGGGTCTGTTTTCTAGAAAAGCGTAAATTTCAGTCGTTCGCATTCGGTGTTCACTATAACAGTGCATCAGCGAGAAAATACACTGGATGGCCAGGAGCTGTTATTGAGGACAGGAAAGCTGCATCTGGTTGATTTGGCAGGAAGCGAGTGCATCGGCAGGTCTGGCGCTGTGGAAAAGCGTGCAAGAGAAGCCGGTAATTAATCTAAATAGTTATTATGTCGTTATTCTACATGGACCGGAAATTTACTCAGCTAGCCTCGTCCAGCCCGGTGATATTCTATAGAAATGGAAAAACTTCATACATGAGTCTGTGGCCTTCCCCTCGCCGGTCAAGTTCCTCCTCGGCCGCCCAGGCCCGCTTTTCTTGCCGAATTTTTTTATGAAAATTGGCAGTATTACAGTCAGGCACTTAACGCCGTTTATGGTACCGACACCATGGTACCGGCACCATATAAGGTATTACCATGCCTGGTCAGAATTCATGCAAAAGTCTTCATGTTTGGCCCGCACCCTTAAACCTCTAATCTTAAACCTTAAACTCTCTTAAGGCCTCTCAGAGATCGGTGCTTAATTTGCAGGCAACATCAATCAGAGTTTGTTGACGTTGGGCCGCGTGATCAAAGCGTTGGTGGAAAAGCAGGCCCATGTGCCGTATCGGGAAAGCAAACTGACTCGCCTTCTGCAAGACTCTCTAGGAGGACGCACGATAACCACTATAATTGCCACCATTTCGCCTGCCTACAGCTGCATTGAAGTAAGATAATCTGATAATCTGCTTCTTACGTACAATGAATGTAATTGAGATTGTTTTGAGAAATCGTTTACTTTACTTTATTAGGAAACGCTGAGCACGTTAGAGTACGCAAGTCGAGCCAAGAATATCAAGAACCACCCCGAAGTCAACAGAAGATTGACGCGGAAAGATGTTGTAAAGGTATGATTGCCTTCGGAATATCTGGTTCGGTCTGTATATACATGGCTATATATATGGTTGGCTCCCTTACTTGATTCTTTATATAAATTGTTATAGTTTAACCCTTTCAGCAGCGACAGCAACACAGTTTGCTAACATTAAGCATGCACGAAGTATTCGGCTTCCGGAGTCTCAGGCTAGCACAAATCTGTTTAGAGAGTAGAGTAGGTGAACAAAAGCGGTTATAGCGTTCGGTTAAAGGGTGTTTTCTAAATGGTTTAATGTCGTTGGATTCAGCAAATAATTAACTCAAAGTTTTGTGTTTAACTTGTAGGACTACGCAGAGCAAATTGAGAGGTTACGCAGAGATCTGGAGGCCAATCGACGGGAAAGTGGAATCTTTATAGATCGGAAGAATTACGAGTGAGTTTTTTTAAATTCCTTGCCGCCTTAATCAAGTCCGCTTTTGCCTTAAGAGCCATTTTATATAAGACCGGTACGATACACAGCATAAAATGTTAAAAATTCAAAATTTCCCCACGTTCCCATCCGTCGGATGTAGCCGGCCAAGTACAAGTACGGCCCTACGATCAGACCCAGTGGTCCATTTCGCAGCCCCGAGTCAGTAATCGTCATCTCTGACGTGTTGCCCTTCTTTCACTGCCAGCCACTCCTAGCCCTGCTGGGTGCCGGTCACTAAGAGAGCGAAAACCCAAAACTCCAAAAAACTGAAATTTGTTAATTTCGAAACCAAAGGAAAGAATGTTAAAATGGACACATTTCTTTTTGCTTTAATTTCTGCAAATTTTCGTCAAATGACCTGGAATTGGGCCAGTAAAGTCTTTCAAAAGAGCCACTAAAAGTGGGGGTCAGATTTGGCCGTGTGCCGCCATCTATAACAAAGGCTCTTATATAAAAAATGGCTCTTAACATCTTTTGTTGTCTTTTGCAAATATGTATGTCTTACCTCGCTGTATTGCACTAGTGGTACGTAACGTATGTCAGTTTTAGAGAGATGCAATCTAAGATTGAGGACCAACAAGGAAAAATGGATGAAATCGAGTGCCAGCGGGAGTACTTGGTTAACGAACTGACTAAGGTACGTGTATGTACTTGTTTATTTTGCAGTAGTGTGTTATTGTCGTGATCTTCGTGAATGTGGCTGCTTTGGAACGCGGCCCAAGTGACCATTTGTCGAATCAGCTACGTATATTAGGGGGCGTGCAAAAATAACGTAATGATATTTTTGCCCATTTTCGGACCCCCCTCCCCCCTGATAATCGCCCGTAATAATTTCCTGACCCCCCTCCCCTAATTACGTAATAATTTGGCTACCCCCCCCCCCGAAATTTCAATTTTTTGAAGAGTTAGAGCCGAAATTTTTCGTTCAATTCTATGTAAAATTACGTTCTTATTAAAATAGCATCTGTATACAGTAACAATTGATAATTTTCTTACGTAGTTTTCTTTGTTGATGAGCTACAACTACGTACATGTACGTATAGTCTTAGTTTTACGTAGAAGTCATCATTGGATGGCGTTTTGTTAAAGATGAAACCAAAGTGTTTTATACTGGATTTTAGGGCTGCTTCGATATTGCTTGACTGATAAATCGATAGTCATAAATCAGAGTTCGTGCGGGACCTGAAAAGTCAGGGAAAAAATTGATAGCAGTAGACTCCTCTCTCGCCCAAAGGGCCCTGTCAGAGCTTTACACGCCACCCTTTTGAAAATGGGACTTCTGACTTTCCACAACTACTACAACTTGAAATTTTACTCAGAATACCGTTTAAATGCGTTTTTCAGAGCCAATTTTTAAAAATTTCTGACCCTTGTTAGAATGTTCTCACTCTGATTGGTCGGGGAAATTTGACTTTGTTCAGGGAATTTTGCTCAGAAAAAGCCGCACGAACCCTGTAAAAGATCGAGTCGATAAGTGCTATACCCTTATAAACTCTTAATACAATTGTAAGATGTCAAAGGTCACTGTACTGTTGCCATTTTGCATTTGAAAAATTGGAAAGCCCTGACTTAAACTTAGATTGGAAAGACTTAGGCTTATAATAGGTACCTTCTCTAATCTAAACGTTCATCTAAGTGAAAACGAGAAAATTTAGCCCAGTCCAGTGGCTTCAAATCGAGACTACAAGTACATGTACTGTACATCAAAACAATTAAAATTATGACCACTTTAGTGATTTATGCACGTTAAAAAATTACGTAATGAAGTCGCCAACGCCCCCTCCCCCCACCGTAATGAATAGTAATCTTTTGGCGAACCCCCCTCCCTCCCCCCTCATGCCATTACGTAATTTTTGCACGCTCCCTTAGCGAAACAGCACTTGCTTTGCTTGAAAAACAGATTAAGGACAGTGCAGTGGTCATTCATCTTGACAAGGTTGCGATTGCTTAGATATGTAAAAACAACTGTTTTCGTGATTTTGTCAGATTTTTTGCCCCAATGAGAATGAAAACCAACGATTCAGAGTTAAAAACGCAAAATTGCGGATTTCACAGTTGGCCAAATTAGGCCAGCGTTTTTAGCCATATTAACGAATCAGTTAATCAAATAAATTAACAGTTTCTGACGTAGAAATTGTTGGTCATAGCTAGAAACCGAGGTCCATATGAATTATTGCTGGTACTGCGTAAAATAGTTGAAACAACAACTGAGTGGCCAGCCACATAGTCGATGGTACCAATTTAACGAGACACGTCTGTACTCCGTCGCCGCAAGTAAATTCGGTTTCAGCGTGCGCTCGACATGAGGTGGTTGCAAAGGTATTAGGCCAACAGATTTACCAACTTACAGTTATGATTGAACTCAGTCCTAGCTTAAATAGTGATGGTTTCAGTTCAGCGACTGTTTGTAGTGTCCTAATATCGTATAGAAACAGAACCCGTGATTTCAGAGAGTGGAAGAAATGGAATTTATGGACAAGCACTTTAGAAAAGTTTGGTCCAAGTTGTCGTCTACTAAGCAAGAGCTGCAGGAAGTGTCCGGTCGATTGAAGGACACCCAATACGTACTGGAGTGTTGTGTTTATTAGCTGAAGCATAAGATGCAGTGGTTAAGAATGTGTACTGTATTTTGCCTGCTGAGGCTTTCATGAGCAGTGATTATGTCGAGAAGGTCTGACATTTCACCAAAAACCCCAGCTTTTAAGGAACATAATTAGTCGCTTAAAAGTGCTACAGTTAATGGCTGGTTTTGTGTTTAATAACCCTATTAACGAAATTATTATATCAAATTTTCAAGCTAAAGTTTTCTTGCAAGATCTTGCTTTGTTTTGTCCCTATATACGTGGGCTTGGGCTGAGCATAGCCCTCGCTTGTTCATAGCCCTAGCTGAAAGTTTTTGTGTTTTTTAAGCAAAATAGGTAATTTTACAGCGATTGTTTATGATTTGGTACCCAATGCACTTTTTACTTTCAGAACCGTTACCGTTATGATTATTTTTAGCGACTTGAAACCACAGAAGACGAGCTGGGTAAGTCCCTGTTCGTACTCAGTCACCACAAGGAGACAGAAAAAGCATTGACGTCAGAAGCTGGCACTGTAAGCTCTAACTACGTCTACACTGTGTGCTGTCTTCAAATTGCAGTCTATTTTTAGTTAATGCAGACAAGTGATCTAGCTAGTCAGGACTGCAGAAAATTGCACGAAAAGGTTACGCGACACGCCGATGTGGCTGAGCAGAATCGAGTTGCTGTGACGTCGTTCAAGGACGGTTTGGAGGTCAGAGTCGGCACTGGGCGTCAGCAACAAACAACCTTTCAATCTTCTTTTGTTGATATTCTCACCGAGTCTGCCGCAGAAACCGGTGAATAAATGCCATTTTTCGAACTGGACACCTAGCTTTGAGCGTTCTGATTTTTGTTTTTTTGGGTCACAGTACATTAACAGTATGAGGCGTTTCCCTACAAGTGTGACACTTCGTGACCGAATTAATTAGTCGATCAGTTTGCAACAAATAAGTATTACAAAGCGAATGCGAATAGCTACTATTTTGTTTTTTAGATCAACTCACAAAGCATTTGAACGAATGGGCTGTTGCAATTGGTGACAGAACGGTGGGTTGGCGCCACAGTGTAGAGTCAACTTTGGAAGAGGCCAAAACCGATTTGAGTGCCCAGTTGACGTCCACTTTGGAGCGACATGCGGTCTGCCAGGAAAGCACTGACCGACTGAAGGTGCTTTTGTGCACCATCAGCTTTGCGTACGTACTGTACATGTCACTCGATTCAGCGCTCACTGGAGTGTATTTTCGAAAAAGCCACGTCTCAATTAAATGCAGACTTGGCCGGTGTGGTGCAGTTAGCAGAGACAGGCAAACAGTTGGCTGAACGCTGCAAGCAAACTGTCGTCGAGCGAGTACGTGTTAATTGTATCGCTTTTAAATCTGTGTCAGTTAAGTTACGTATGAACTTTTCAAAGATGGACAAATGCGCGCTGCCGTAAAACGGCGATCTAGCGAGTTTCATTTAGAAAACGCTGCTGGATCAGTCCCTTTCGGAACGAGCCGAGGCACAGCGCGCCGAGTGTGCCGATTCGTGTGCGCAGTTGAGTCAGCATCAATCTGCGCAGCAGAACCAGCTCTTTGATGCGACGAAGCAAATCGACGGTCTGGAAACGAAAATGACGCAAATGATGCATCAGTTGCAAACCGAGTTGCAAACGGTAAAGAGAAATCTTGCAGTTATTAGGAAGAAATTTTTGAGACAACATTTTCCTTCCTGTAATAATCGTAGCGTCCTTCCTTGTGCCGTGTAAGAGATTTGGTTGCAGTTACGTGCTAACGTCACCGATATAAGCGCGCGAGAGGAAACGGACGCCACGAAAATTCGCAAGTCTCTTGAAGCCAACTGCGCTCAGAACGAACGTTGGTTGAGTGAGCATAGAGATCTACAGACCAAAACTGTCGACGGAGTAGTCACCGGCTACACTGAGTTGGCCGAAAACGCAACTGCACTGCAGTCTCTAGCACAAACGGCCACCCAGCGACTCAGCTCCGACGCCGATGCTTACAGATTGGTTTGTGTGAGGTTGTCTGTAAATGTTTCTACATGTGATTTAAGGAGCTATCGACGCGAACTACTGACCTGTCCGAAAAGATAGAGCTGGTGCGAGCAAAAGCTGTTGAGGAAACAAAACTCAATCAAACCACTCTCCGTGCAGCACAGAAGGAGGGAGCTGATAGAGCTGAGCGGTTGACCGATTGCAACCAGAAATACTTAGTAGAGGCACTGGACGTCTGTAAAAATCAAACCACCAAGACAGAAGAAATGGTTGTGATTCATTTAAAATTTTGCTGTTATTCTAAATTTCTCTGTTTCAGGTGACAAGTCTGTCGAATTGGGCTTCGGAACACTCCGAGTTGCTAACGGCGATGGCGCAGGAGGGACAAGACTTGGTAAAAACTAAATTCAGGGAACTGCAATCCACGGGTAACTTGCTTGTTTCTTCATTACTTGCCTGACGAGTTTTCTCGACACACGTAGATGTACCGATACTGTTTGGTGTCACTCAAAGTTGAACCGATATAATGGTACTGGTGTCGTGTGATAAATCCCTTACCGTTACAGGGGAAACGCCTCCTCGTCGTGTGTTCGAGTACCCGAAGAAACTGACAAGCTCAAAACCGGAAAGTGATTTATTGGCTCAGTATGCGGAATTTTACCCGCCGCCCAGAAGAGTGTCTGATGCACAGGTGAGAAAAAGTTCAGTTTGCTTTGTTTTGGCTTTTGGCAGTGACTGCATTTTTGCAGCCAACGCCCGCTGGCTTGGAAGAATCGATGGCACTGTCGCCCGACACTCTGCGTCAGCATTTGGCTAAAATCAGTGAAAACGATGAAAACTCGTCTCTCGAAGTACGTTGCGGCAATGATTGTAGCTCGGTCTATAACCGGTTGACTTTCTAGACAATATCAGAGGAAAACAAAGATGATCCAGCGAAAAAATCATTGTTCCCGGCTAATAAATCGCGTAATCCGCTGCTAAAGAAAAATGTAAACAGACTGTGATACTACATACTGTACTGATGTGTAAGATTGCGCTTCCTAATTGGTTTGATTATTATCCTATCGGATCTAAATTGGTTCAATTTGAGTCGTTCAAGTGCTGTATAAAAGTTTCGGTTGCATCGATGTAAGGAGTTTTACTTTCTGGGTCGTAGTGTCGATGCGATAATTGTCTCGAGCAAAGTTATGCTGCCCTACATCTTTCAACTGGCCCCTGAACCAGAACGCTATGTGTAGTGTCTGTTTCTTTACACAGAGAATTTCAAAGCGCCACTATGAGTCTGGCAGGTGTTTCGGGTAACATCTGCGCACTTGTTTGTGCTGAAACCGCCAACGGTGGAGTAGCCAAAAACTCGATACTTTAATAGCTGAACAACTGGATCACAAAGAAATCTAACTCAACATACATCTAGCGTCACTAACGTAATGAGACAGACGTTCTATATAAAAATACGTACCTAATGAAGTTTGCTTTGGTTAGGTTAATTGAAACTAATTCTATTCCAAAAGAGAAACGCCCGTAATTTCCGCTGGTTTTGAAAGTCCCATTTGGTCGAGACAAGTAGCAACAACGTCCTGAAGTGCTGGGTTACGACCGCTCACTTTCTCCACTTTCAGCTTTCTAGGACTGGTTGAATAAAGCGGCACTGAAACCAAGACCTACAGTACGTACAAATGTGACAGGTGCGTAGGCTCTCTGTACCCTTAGCACACGTATGCGCCGTGTGTTTACCACCCTTGTCATCATACATCTTCTCAGCATTACCATGATCTGCTGTCACAAACATAATGTAACCGTTTTTCGCGCATGCTTCCTTCACACGACCGATTGCAGTGTCTGCAATGGCTTGGTAAAGTTTGTTTGTCTTTTACTGGCCGCACATCCGTACCAGTGGCTTCGACCGCTTTGACTGCAGCTTCGTAGATTCCTGTGTGACCTACCATATCCGGCGGAGCGAAATTGCACATCACAAATGGGTGTTTCTTTTGTCCCAACATGTCCATCATCTGAAATAATTAGCCTTACTCTAACGTACTTTATACGATCGGGATTATGGACAAGGAATCCAGTCGCCAGCCAGCCTGTCTTTAAATTCTTCTCTTCAAGGCAAAACATGAACCTAAGCCTGCAACCAGGACATGACCGACCGACCTTAACATTTCTAAGATTTCTGAACACTGAACTGAAGTTTTGATTCGGAGTACGACTGGCCCAACATAGAATCTCTGCAAACTATGAGACCACCTTGTCAGCCACTTCGGCCGAGCTCATTGTAGGTTGCAGGTCGTAAGTGGCAACTTTGGGCGACTGCACCAAACAACGTTCTTCGTTTTCGAAGCTGCTCTCCTGCCCGCCGTTGAAGAAAAATGTTACGTGGGCATACTTTTCTGTTTCTGTAAATCTTTAGAATTAGCCAGTTCAAGTTGGTTCGATGACAGCTGAACCCACCGGCGCAGTGAAATTGACTGCAGCCTTGACTAGCCAACCATTCTGCCATTACATTTTTGTGTGAAACAGGACCGAACAGCAGCGGAAAGGGAAAATCCTTCTTGTACTGTGTCATATTGTAAACTTGCTAAAAACACACCCTGATTTTATTTATCACTGTGTTTTCTACGCGTTTTCTACTAGTCCGTTTGGGTGCGCCAGTTTGGTTTCAAAATGTCGAGTCAAGCCCATCGTTTCGCTAATTTCGCGCATACGATCTGACCGGAAATTGATAAAGACCAGAGTGTCGTTTTCCTTAATTCGGCCTTCCTCTCCCAAGATCATTGGTTTAAGAAACTCGTCCGTTTCTTTCTGCTCGTAACGGGACTTGATCAGCTGAAATCTGCCGCTGTTTTTGGATGTACACGGTGCCAAACAATGGTAGCCCCTCCCCGAGTAAACTAACTACTACGTAAGCATGATCGGAAAAAATGAAAGTGACATTTTATTGTGGGTTTAAACTCACAAGCTCAACATTGAGTGTTCCCTCTATTGGCGACATGAACAGCTTGAAGATGAGCAAAATAGGAAGACAAATGTTACTTTTCATCTTTCAGCTGTTCGTAAAGCCAATCGATGGAACTTGAGCTTGTGAGTATACATAAATCGAATAAAATATCCTACTTATCGGTACGTTCATTTTTCCTCTCATGCTTAGTCGAAGCATGGGATGGGGCTATCATTGTGTGACACCTGTAGTAACCTACAGAATGCACGTGCTTACATCGACAACTTTGTCCGGCGTAGTCGCTTCACCTATTCCGCCGACCAAACCTTCGTAGGCAACTTGAATTCGTTCCCATCTGTTGTCTCTGTCCATTGCATAGTATCTCCCGACTACAGTAGCCAACTGCCCGTACTTCTGTAGGTTCAAAAAGTTCACCACTTGCTGACAGAAGCCGGCTAAGAGAAAGTAATTTACAAAACGTAAAGTCAGCAAAAAGCAAAAAAGACAGTTTCTACCGCCACTGGTTGGGCTAGTGTCTCTGCCATCTCCGAAAAAGTGAACGAAGCATTTGGGCACCTGATGAGATTTGGCCGCTTCTATCATCCCAAACAAGTGGTCGATGTGAGCGTGGACGCCACCGTCGCTCACCTGCAAATTCACTACGTGCATCTACTAGACAAAATATGTGACCGCTACCAAGCCAAGATAATGAAGACGTCCGTTTTTGCTTTTTGCATTGTTAAACGCTTGCACCAGCACTTCGTTGTTGGCGATATCGCCTGTCTCCATGGCGATGTTGATGCGAACAATGTCCTGCAGACAGAGTCATTCCTTCGCTGAAAGTTAGGTGAAAGAAAGGCAACGCCTACCTGGTAGATGACTCGCCCGCAGCCAATGTTTAAATGGCCGACTTCCGAATTTCCCATCAAACCGTGCGGTAAGCCAACGTGTAATCCGTGGGCTTCGATTTCTACTCCATTCTCGGCCGCCAGTTTGTCCATTACCGGGGTGTTGGCGTTCAAAATTGCATTTCCTAATAAGTTTGCAAGCATTATGACACCGCTAATTCGCATGGAACTATGGAGTATGTAGCACTGCTAAAATGGGCTGAAAAGCCATAAGCTGTACCTTCTTTTACGTCTGAGACTCCCCACCCGTCAATGACAATCAGACAGACGGGAGTTTTGACGGTTGCCGGCCAAGCTGACATGGTTGGAATTGCTGTATTATCTGTTGACTCTGTCGCCGATTTCGTACCGAACAAGTGGCTGGCCCAACCAAGCAAACTAAACATCGATGGCAGATCTGCGAAAACATCAGACACAGTTTAGCGCTATTTTCTATCTAGACTACATTGTAGGTACTGTACAGTAGTACTTATTACAAATCTACCCTTGTTTAAATTAGCGTTAGCTGCTAACACAAAAAATATTTCGGTGTTAGTAAAGCAAAAGCCATGCATTGTGAATGCAAGTGCGGTGGAAGAACAGAAGCAAATTCTTCTGCACAGCTGCTGCTGGCAGTTTTAGCGCCAGCCGAATTTGCCGCGCAGCAGACAACGGAACGCGCTGAGAACCAATCCGAGCTCGATCTGGCCTGAGCGCATTATAACGTGAGAGACTCGATAGCGACGGCCGCCCGACCTGTTCTCGCTAAATTGTCTATTTTTAGACCGGTCTCATCTCGTAGGTATGCTCTTTTGGCACATTCGCTTCTTGTGCAGCACTTTCCGTTTACCTGCCTGGGTTTTGTTCTTGGAATAGCTTTGTGTCGTGGCTTTTGTTTGTAGTTGCCTAATACCAGTGTTGTGGTATGACGTCACTCATCTCATACATACATGCTGTACAGTGCTGCGTTGCAGTGCGCAGTTATGGACAATCTTCCAACTACCTGCTTGCTGTTGTCGATTAGTTTTTAGACGTCTTGTCTTGGCGCTATGAGTAGATTCCCTTTATGCCTGGCTATTCAGTCTTTGTTGCCTTCCATGCCTATTTTTAGAGTAGTTTGATTTGTAGACTGCATAGTGTCAAGTAGCGGCTTCCTGTATTTGTTCACTAATGGCGACTCTATTCTTTAGTTTAGTTATCGATTATCCTTCTGTCGTTTAGTTAGCGATTTAGGGGGCGTGTAAAAATTAACGTAATAGTGTTTTTGGCAATATTTGGACACCCGTCCCCAATGATAATTGGTCGTAATAATTTCTTGACCCTTCCACTAATTACGCAATATAATTTGGGTACCTCCCCCGAGCCGGTCTTCCGTTAAATAATCCTATCGTTATAAAATCCTATCTAAGATTTTTTAACAGATCGAGTGCCGTAAGATATTCTTAGTGCCGTTAAATAGTTCTATGAAAACAATGACACGGTTTAATAATTGGTGAGCGTACAGAAATCGACACGTAAACACTCGTAGCTGTGAAAACATCTGTAGTTTAGCAGAGCAGGTGCGAAATTATCATGACTTTCCATCTGTAAATATTTTCAACTTAACCCGTAATTCGTATGTAGTAATGATTTGGCGAACCCCCGAATGACCATGCCATTGCGTAATTTTGCACGGCCCCCGTAGCTCTATATAGATCTGCTTTTCCTAACGGTCCATAGTGGTAACGGGTGGTTTCCTCGTGGTTACTGTACCTGATTGTGTCCTTGCTTGCGCACAAGTGAACTATTGTTTTTAGCTTGGTTGATGTTTAGTTTGTTGGGACTCGTGTCTAGCTTGAAGGAGCAGATCTTTGGGCAGCAGGCGTCCACCAGTCGGTCTCAGTCTAACACAGCAATGGCCTGGCCCAGCACTGTCAAAACCCCAGTCTGTCTGGTCGTCATTGACGGCTGGGGAATTTCCGATGAAGTGAAAGGTAGACAAAGGTTGACTTGACGCGCCACCAATATGCGCATACGTAGTTTTTGTCAGTTTTTAAGCTGAGGACAAATGTGCAAGTCTGCGTGCTTCCAGGTATAAAACTCGTGTTTAGCATAAACTGTATAGAAAATTGTTTTTTATGATTACTTACCGAACACCAAATTGATTAGAAGGTGAAAAAGTTAGGCATGATCATGAACAGAGAGTATGAGCGCAGAAGGTGGCTAAGTGTAGTGTCTTCTGCAGGCAATGCGATCGTCAACGCCAAAACCCCTGTCATGACCAAACTGACGAAAGAAAATGGCATCGCGATCGAAGCCCACGGTCTGCATGTCGGTCTACCCGAAGGTTTGATGGGAAATTCTGAAGTCGGTCACTTGAACATTGGCGCTGGTCGCGTCGTTTATCAGGTTTTTGTCTTCTGCTGCAGCTTTGATTTTATTATTTGCACGTGTAGGACATCGTACGTATCAACATGGCCGTAGATACGGGCGAAATACAGAAGAACGATAACTTCGTAGCCGCGTGCAACAACGCCAAAGCAAAGAATGGCAGAATGCATTTGATAGGATTGGTGAGCGGAAGATTCCAAAATCCGCTGTCTCTGTGTAGCTATCGGTTTTTCAGGTGAGCGACGGCGGCGTGCATTCGCACATCACTCAGATGTTCGGTTTGATCAAGGCAGCTAAAGCTAACCAAGTGCCAAAGTTGTTCGTGCAGTACTTGGGTGATGGCCGTGACACCAGCCCCACCAGTGGTGGTATGTACCTAGTTAACTGTGCTCTTTTTCCGCCGTTTAGAATCTGTACCAAAAGCGCTGTTGGCAGCTGTATCTTTTCACACGTATTGTAGGTCTATTTTAGTTGGCTTCTGTAAACAAGTGCTGGACTTTCTGAAGGAACAGCAGTACGGTAGTCTGGCAACTGTGTGTGGCCGGTATTACGCCATGGACCGAGACAAACGATGGGAAAGACTCAAAATTGCTTACGAAGCTCTGGTGGGAGGTGTCGGAGAAAATACCACAGCTGATGGTGTCTTGGACGTAAGTTGAATACCTTGGCTTTTTTGGTACGGTACACACCGACCAAGACATGGGCAAAGGGGGTCTACCCCCCTCAGGCTCTGACCGGCCGGCCGCTACCCCCTCAGGAATTTTTTGGAAGAATTTTGTATAGAAAATTATGATAAAAATGTGCTTGGATTAGGTGTAAATGAGCTCAGAATAGCTTATTTTCATGAAAAATAAGCCAAAAACCCTTGATTTTAGCCAAAAATCGGACTTTTTAGCTTACCACCCCTCAGCTCATACATGGGCCGCGGGGGTGTAAGGGGGTTTATTTACCCCCTCCGCTCGCTGGCCAATACCACCCCCTCGGCCGGCCATACCCCTCTCCCCGACCCCCCTCCTGGAAGGATGTAATTTTCGCTTATTTAAGGCAAAATAGGCGTTTTTTGGACTTTTTTCCGGGGGACCCCCCCCTCAGCTCCCCCTCAGGAATTGAAAATTCTACCCCCCTCAGCCGAAAAGCCTTAGCCCATGTCTGCACCGACCACATTATTTTCTCTGAGACTGGTTGGTTTGTGAGAGCCACCGTTAGTCATCGGTTTATTGTCGCGTTGTTTGCTTTCTGTTGAGTGGTTCTTTCTTTCCCATTAGTAGAGAGACAGCAACCGAACTTGTGTACAACCTGTCAATCTACAATTATTATCATTATCTAACCACTTTTGTTTACACAAGTCACTTTACTGCAGAACTGTCAATTTCATTCTGGGGTTAGTAACTCAGGATACATCAGTCAACAGTCAGCAAGAACAAACTGGTCTATGGGCTATAGGGTGGAGGGGGTTCGTTTGAGGGGCACGCTGGCAGTTGTGTGGATTGTGCTTGTCCAGAGGTAGTGGTGTTTGTGCTGGAACAGCTGTAATAAGGTGGTGGTCCTGGCCCAGCCGACGATCCCTGCCGGTTCGTCGTCCGCTGTGCGTAGTTTGGTGCCGCCGGAAGTAAAGAGTAAGGAGGCGGTGGACTGTTGAGCGGTGATTGGACGCTTTGAACGGTCACATGAACACGTGGTCTTTGGCGCTCGATCTGATTGGCCGGCGCCATTTGTCGTGTCCAGTGATCAATGGCTATTTGCGGCGGGCGCGTTTTGACGCAGTCTAGCAAGACATCGAGCATGCTTCTGTAGCCGTAGAGAGGTTCGCAACACAACAGCCATATGACAACCAGGAAAATAGGAATTAGCATGACCAGACCCATGTACAGGTTAACGAATAGAATGATGAGAATGGAGAACAAAATCCAAGGAAAACACAGCGCACTGCACAGGCCCATCCACACAACAACAACAACAACAGTCAGTATAAATAAGCAATAAAATGTGTTTCTCAAAATTTACATATTACAGCTCATCAAACAGCGTTACGCGAAACAGGAAACGGACGAATTTTTGAAGCCAATGATTCTGGGCGACGAAGGCCGATTCAAAGAAAACGACACAGTGGTCTTCTTTGATTTTCGCGCCGATCGTATGCGCCAAATCGTTGAGACCATCGGAATTCAGCGCAACTTTCAAACCGACGTCAAACACCCGGCTGGGCTGGTCAGTCAGTGCGGCTGATTTGCATTTTCGTTCGTCTAGCCTTCTATTTCAGGAAATAGTTTGCATGACTCAGTATAAGAAAGAGTTTCCCTTCAAGTTACTCTTCCCGCCTGTCTCTCACAAGAACGTCATGGCCGAGTGGTTAGTAGCCCAAGGTTGCAGCCAGTATCATTGCGCTGGTACGTAGAACAGCCTACTAGAAAACGATGGTGGCACGATTTCATTTTGCAGAGACAGAGAAGTACGCGCACGTGACGTTTTTCTTCAACGGCGGTGTCGAAAAGCAGTTCGAGAACGAAGAGCGCTGTCTGGTGCCTTCGCCAAAAGTGGCTACCTACGATCTGCAGCCACCTATGAGCTCAGCAGGAGTTGCCGATAAGGTGCGGCTTGCGCGCTGTCTGCTAACTCTGATAATTTTGTTCTTGAACAGATGGTAGAGACAATCAACGCTAAGAAACACCCTTTTGTTATGTGTAACTTCGCACCGCCCGATATGGTAGGTCACACTGGTGTTTACGAGGCTGCCAGACAAGCTGTCGAGGCCACCGGTCAGTGGTTGGATTTGAACTTTGCGTATTGTCCTTTATGTACTGTGTAGATGTGGCGATTGGTAGAGTGCGAGAGGCCTGCGAGAAGAACGGCTACGTAATGTTTGTGACGGCAGATCACGGAAACGCAGAAAAGATGCTGGATGAGAAGGGTGGCTGGCACACCGCTCACACCTGCTTTCCCGGTAAACCGCTGTCTCTACTAGTCAACTCCAGGGGCAATGCATAAAGTTCTAAGTTCTCACAGTATACCAAAGCCTTTTCAACTACTTTGCTTTGCCACACAATGTACAAATACCCGCTCTCATCTTTGGGTCACTGTCATTCTTTTAAATGAATTTATATTAAAACGACATTCTCTTGTCTATGTCGAGAAGTCCGAGATGAGTCACTGACCATCGTAATGTTTCTGGAAAGACGTGGTGGTCGGAAATAGTTGCGCATTTTTTAGATTCGAAATTTTTGTACAAAAATTACTTGTTACTCGATTTTAGTGCCCCTGTTGTCAACCTCTAGCAGAAAGTTGAAGGTGAAGTGCAGCGATCGCTTACCGGCGTTGCGAGATGTGGTGGCCACGTGTCTGGACCAGATGGGACTGCCGATTCCGAAGGACATGACTGGCATTTCTATGCTTGAATAGGACTTAGTGTTAGGCATGCGAGTCTATGTAGAACTTATGTGTTTCTCGTTCGTTTTAGTCTTATTCACTCTAATAGTCGGCTCTCCAGCAACTTTTATCAGATATTGGTTGACAGCGGTGTTGTGACACATCCAAACTTAGCGTTCCCACCCGATTCGTTTCGGCTCCTAGAAAATTCCTAGCCGCGTACTGTAGGTACCGAGTACTTATGTGCTGTGAATGTACAATAGTTTTTGTACCTGCACTCCTGTTGCGTAATATCCGATAAAATTTATCTAAAGAGAGGGCTAAAGCATCTATTACGTATAAAACACAGGTACCTACTGTATGTGCATTGAGATTGCAATTGGTAGGTACATGGATTGGATTACAATTGTGCATTTAGAAATGTTTTCGGCGGCTAACTGAGAAACAAACTTCTGCAGTTCCGAACGTCACACATCATATTCAGTAGGACCTTGGAACCACCTTTCCTTTCGTAATCATGCAACCGCTGCGCTAAAAGAGAGTGCAGGCCATACGTGTAACAGGTCATCCGCCGAAGGCAATGCGAGTTCTTTAGCTTTAGTTTATCAGTAACTATAAGTATCTGTAACTAACAATTTTCGTGACACTGTAAACTTAAAAAATTTGGTGTACCAATGTATACCAAATCGTACCGCACATCCGTACCGTTTCGATTTTTCTGGGGGAGGCGATTTGAATACGCGTTACCGTTTACATTTTTAGGGAGATCACTACCGGCGCCGATTAGTGTTTTCAGTGTACATCATTTTTGGCCATTTTTTTGGTTAAAAAGGGCCACCGTCCTTGGGCTTAGGCGAATATTGTTATGTTTATGCTTAATCGATAGCTAATCGTCATATCTACCCATATGCACTTGGGCAGACATATCTGTTGGCAGACTCGAATGCTACAGATGTTTTAGTAAGGGGTAGTTTTCATTCTTTTTATTTTTTAAATTTGTTGTACAAGGATCTCCGAAGGTAAATGCGCCGAAATATGCATCTAAGGTGGCCTACTCACATAGTAAAATTGGTAGCTATCGTTTAAAAGATAACGGAGAAAGCTTCTCTTTTCTATTTTTTTCATACTGATGATTTTCGTTGAAAAAGGGCCACCGTCCTGGGGCTTGGACGAATATTGTTATACTTGTGCTAAATCGATAGCAAATTGTCATATCTACCCATATGCTTTTGGGCAGACATATCCGTCAGCGGACTCATATGCTACGATTGTTTTAGTAAGTGGAGGTCGTGGCGCATTTTTTCGTTCTTTACGAAGGGCCACCGTCCTGGGGTTTCGATCCCAATCTTTCTAACTGTGCTAATTCTGTAGCTAGGGTAATGGTCTACCGATCCGGCGATCCATACGTTCATACGTATGAATTTTATAGCAAGTTTTCTAAGTGATGTTCCGGGGAAAATCGGCCGATAATCGATGAAGTAAGGCCAAATGACTAAAGCGCGTAATCTCAGATTGCGGTTGTGGATGTGCTGGTATGTAAAACAATATAATGTAGAAGTCATAAGCAGTTGTTTGATACCGCATTCGGTCATATTTGTTAAAGATTTACAATTTGGGTGCGCACGTTTCCAGAATTTGTTCCGAGACCAAAAACACGTATCTGAGGTAAAGCTGAATATAACGTGCTGTAATTAGAAGTTGATGTGTAGAATAATAATCAGGAGATCGTCAGCAGTCGTTTGATACCACATTCGGTGGTCTCTGTTCAAAATTTGCAATTCGAGTGATCTCCCCAACTTTTTACGTTAAAACTTTGGCATAAGCTTCAGCGTTCTGTTTTGACACTTTTCTGTGAAACGTGCATTTTTATAAGTCTACGTAGTACTGAGTGAAATGGGAAAAAGTCGGTTTTCCGACCCAAATTAGGTCCACCTACTCTGTAGAATCCTCATCATTGCGTCTGGAGAACGGACTTGATGAACTTGAACGGACTATAATAAATAGTACTACCATAGTTATTTCTGAGCCAGGTTGTTAGTACTGGAGCCGCTACTAGTACTTGACTTGCATTTTTGGTACTTGTTTTCTCCCAAACCCTTAGTACATGTGTGATAGTGTGCATCATCAATCTAACTTGGCCAATTGACTCTTCGCATATTTCGATTTAGGCCTACAGCTTAATGCGAATGGTTCGCACTTATCGATGCAACCGGGTTGCGGTATTATTCTGTATTTACACTTACAGCATCACATAAATTTGCTCAATTTTAGCTATAAGCTTGCCAGAAAGTGCAAAATTTTGCATAATATTGGTTGTAAGTAACATTTTCGACTATATTTGATAGTTTATAGACGAATTGAAAACTTTTTGAGATGAAATTTGATGAAAAAATCTGAGGTGTGGTATTTCTAACTTGATTATCTTTCGTTGTTGTTTTTATTATCGATACTTTAAGGCTTTTGCTGACTTAAAAGTATTTTAACTTGCTAAATTTGACCTGACTAATACTCTGGCAACACAGATTGAAGAAGCTAGTTTTTCCATCAGACAGAAGCCTAATTTAATCACAGTGCGTTATCATGCGGTTCCTGAAATACCGCATGCTATGCGGTATGCGGTATATATCGCACTGCGTACAGAGTGCGTATGGAAAAGTCTGCGTGTAAGAGATACTAGAGAAACAGGAGCAATTATTTAGACTGGATGCAATTGCAAGTAGCGCCTGAAGACAAGAGAAGGGAGGAGAGGAAGCTGAACGGATAGAGAGGGTCACGACCACTTTCGGTCTTTTGCCCTCCATCGTTTCGTCGTGCTCGGTCTCTTACGTGTAGCCCAACATCAAGATGACTATGGATCTGCAACACCATAACCAGCCATCTGATGATGTTAATTCTTTAGTAGCCACTGCTTCTTCTGCATCAACATTGGAGAGCTTCACTACTTCTACTACTACTTTACCTGAATATTACTATCAGGTATGTTTGTCTTGTACGTACATCAACAATTATAATATAATGAATAGAAAACGAACATAGGCATCAGACATCAAAGGCCAACAGTGAACATGAAAAATGCAAAATGAACACGGAAGCTCGATGGTGTTCATGTTCGCCCGATATTGATCGACCCTAATATTCTGCTTAAGGGCACTATCTGATCATCATCGGTGAACACCTGATCACCACTTTTCGTGTTGACTCTCTAAAAGAGATGTTCGCTGGTGTAAAAGTAGTGTTCACATCTCGTTTGTAGTGTTGTCATTGTGTGTATGATGTTCATGGTGTTACCGAATGAATATGTCAAACAGGTGTCGATGGGGAAACAGCATACATGTAATGTAACAGGGGGTCTGCCCCCCACCCGACTTAGGCCAGACCCCCCCCCCCCGAGACGATTTCGCCGACCCCCTCCGATTTTTCTGGCAAGTAAATTTTTGAGCAAATTTTTGCAATTTTTTACAATTTCAGACAAAAAAAATGCCAAAATCGCCTGCAAAACAACACTTTTTAGCTGTAGTTCAGCCCAAATTAGCGATTTTTGGCGATTTTTAGCCAAAAATAGCGATTTTTGAGCATTTTTTAGTGCCCAACCCCCTTCCAAAATTTTGGTCAGACCCTCCCGGCCGGTGCCAGACCCCCAAACCTCCTTCGGCGGATGACCTGTTGCATGTATGGGAAACAGTGAACATAAAAGTGGTGATCAGGTGTTGATCGGTTGGTGTCCGGGTTGTGTTCGGCGGATGGTGTCCAGATTTTGTTTTTTTACAAACATTGAACATTTTGGGTGCTTTCGAAAAGGTTAAGACCAAAAGTCAAACTTGAACGTCAATAATTGTGAAATAAATGCTTAACTGAACGGCATTTGTTTCAGAACTCAACGAGATTTTCACCTCAGAACCTGACAAAGGTACTCAGTATTCCTGTAGCGACAGAGACAGCGCCAAGTCTAGACTCGACATCTCCGCCGACTGTGGCAGATTTGTCCAATCTAATGTTGCTGGCCGAGACAGCAACGATCGCACCATCTGCCGGTTGCAGCAGCAGCGCAGGCATCCTAATCAACGGAGCCTCCCAGAAATTCAAAGGCATTGTGAACGGTGCCAATAAAGCGACTGGCGCCGAGTCTGGAAGGAACGGACATGTAGACCACAGTTACCTCAACCAGCAGCCGCTGGCCCCTCGTCCAGTTCTTTCTTACTCTGGCAGTCGCTACCAGATCGTCTCTACGCCCGGCTCTACAGTTACACGGCTTCTTCCCATAGTGCAAAGAAGAATTAGACCTAATCTTCAAATCGGACCTGTCACTTACTCTTACGTAGAGTTGAGTCCGAGATCAAAGGACTCGGTCGGCGCACGACTGAAGCCGGTGGTTAGAGAGTACAGGATTGTCGATAACGCTGCGCTTCCGGTATTCAGTGTGTTGAAGACGTCGTCCAAAGGTAACCTCTTGTGCGGGCCTGTTGAATTCTCGCAAACGCACTCCCCTCTTCAATATCAGTCTGTCACTGACCGTCGAGAACTGACGTCGTCTGCAGAGCGACCGAGTACAACGCTGATGTGGAAGGAGGACAGAAAACGGCCGTTGGTGCTACCTCAACTGGCCAATTCGCAAACGTGTGCAAGAGTGAGGCCGTTTTCGTCAAATAAGAAGGGCAAGCGTGGGAATCGCTCTGCTGGCGTTAAGGCGTCTCCTGTGCGTCACTGGAAAAGTCCCACTGCAGCGATTACTTACTCTAAACCGAAGCCGCCGACCAAGAAACTGGAGCAGCAGACGGTGTCTTCACCAGCTGTCAACACTCCTAAGCCAGAAGAAAAAACTCCTTGGGTGCGCTTTAGACTGCCCGATGATCTGACTGACATAGACAGTGGAGTGACGGACTGTTTCCTGGAAAAAGAGCGCAGGATAATACAGGATTCTCTGCAGCAATGTGCCGACTTGCAGAAGAAAACGAAGAAAAGAAAAGTCAATCTGGGTTTGAGCTGCGCCAGGGTTCGGGGCATACCTGTTTCGTCGATGTGCGCTCGATTGAGGCCCTACAACGGTCTGCGCAAGGAGAAGAGTGACTTTTATTTCATGATGCACCCGCTTCGAAGTAGACCGTATCAGCCTGCCACCAAGAAGCCAAAGCCCGTATTGACAGAATCTCGCGCGTCCAAAGGCAAATGGGTGGTCACTTCGGAAATGAAACTCGATTGGCAGTATTGCCGGTATTTGTCTGGCGACTCGCCCAAGTTGGTGTTAAGAAAGTGAGCTGTTCTTTTTCTGATGTCAATCAATAGTTGAAAGTGTGATTTTTGGTCTCACATTCACGGAATCGGTGTGTTCACAGAAGAGGAGATTCCGCTCGGTCGTCTGGTTATTGAATACAGGGGCGAAAAGATTCGAAATTCTTTAGTGGATCTCAGGGAAGCGCAATACAGGGCAAAGGTAGCTTTTGAGGATGTTTATTGGCAGTTTGTTAGACACTTACAGTATAGCTTGGGCTAATGGTTGGGGCACCTTGGTACCGATACTAGGGTAGTGGTACCATAATATGGTTATTTGATACCGTGCAGTGCCTTCGGCCACAAGATTGCTATTACCATAGTCATACCACTACATTATCATCTGGTACGAAATTTATGTCACGCTACCCGCACCACGAAGTAAGATAGTTGGTGCTAGAATAGGAGTGGGGAAAAGGAAGGCTAACGGGTTTGGCCCCTTTAGCTTGGTCCCCTCAGAGATTTTTTGAACGAATTTTCTGTAGAAAAATGCCATAAGAGCATGCTTAACAACGTATATCTAATGAGCTCAAAATTGCTTACTTTAACGAAAGTTTAACCGAAAGTCGGCCTACCATTCCTTAGCCGCCCTTAAACGCTCAGGATTTCAAATTTTACCCGGCTCTCAGGCTGAAATTCCGACCTATGTCAGTTCGGTACAAACGCATTGTGGTACCACTACTGAAGGTGCTTCCGGTACCATTACGTTATTTTATTAGGCGTATTATTGTTAAAGAGCGCTATTTTCAGGGTCTGGGCAGTTACATGTTTTCATTGGACAACAATTACACGGTAGACGCTACTCTGAGTGGCACTGTGGCCCGATTTATCAATCACTCCTGCAATCCTAACTGTGCAGCCAAAACCATCACCTACGATTCCCAGCGACACATTTTGCTCTATGCAGACCGATAGTGAGTTTTTTATTCTGAGAATGTTAACGACCAGACCATCTGAATATTGCAGTATCGCGGCCGGGGAGGAACTGAGCTACAACTATAAGATGCCAATAGAGTCTGAGAAGATTCCGTGTTTGTGCAATGAGCCTATATGCAGAAAGTTCCTCAACTAAGTCTCCCATTGTCTTTCTAATTATTTGCTTGTTACCGCACACATTTCTGATGTCAGCGAATGTGCAGTCTCTCTCTGTTTAGAATGTTTTACTGAGATAAAACGTTTTGGCACGTGTTCCCCTCGTGACGGCCAATTGCGTCTGCGGCGCATGGTTAAACCGGTACATTCTGTTGCAAAAAAGATGTATTGCACGTGAATCAATTGCCGGGCATTTAGCAGTGGTGTTCTGCTACAGGATGGTGCCTGTCAGTTTCGCGCGCGTTGCTTTGCTCACTATCAGAGGTAAGCTGTTAGAATTGTTCACTGCTTGTTTGCTAGACTTGCTGCCTGTTGTACCGGTTATCCTCCTATACGGTTCACTTAACTGATGAGACGACCTGTTTATTCAGGGATCTGGTACCGATTACATACACCGGCTTAACTTTGTGTGATATGATAACGGTACCGTTATCATATTAGGAAAAAGCTTACTTCGTCAAAACAAAGCTGCTGCTAATTTGTAGTATCTCTGAAGGCTCAGCTGAATTGAAGCGGTACCATGGTATACCAAATGTGATAACAATACCATAATAGGTATTGACGCTACCTATAAATACTGTCTGGTTCAGGTAATCAGTCTGTGGTCTTTCGTGGTATGCAGTCTTACCAACAAGAAGCTTCCCATCAACTGCAGGCAGCCCAGAGCGTGCTCGCTCCTGAGTTGTCTTTGTACAAGGAGCGCGAAGTCCGAGAGATGTTAGCTTCTAACCCGGGCGGCAAAGTAACCCTACAGAAGGACGACGAAACCGGAATTGCAACTGTCGTTTTTGATAATCGAGAGAAGAAAAACGCTCTCACCGGTAATGTAAAATTATCTGTGCATTACTGAACTTGCTTTAATTACTTGCAGGCACGATGATGTTGGAGTTGTCCGACTGCGTGTGTCAGTTGCACGAGTGGCCGAAAGCGCGCGGCGTAGTGCTGACGGGCGCCGGCGGCGAGTTTTGCACCGGTGGTGATTTCGCCTTCGTCCGTAAGATCGCCGATCCGGTGTCGGGAGCGAAGATGTCGATTTTCATGCAGACCGTACTGGCAAAATTCCACCGTCTGCCGCTGATTTCCGTTGCGCACGTGCAAGGCCACGCCTACGGCGGCGGCGCAGAACTGGCGACCGCCTGCGATTTCCGACTGCTTGATCGAAACGCCAAGATCGGCTTCGTGCAGGCTCGTCTGGGGGTGCTGACCGGTTGGGGCGGCGGCACTCATTTGACGCGACTGATCGGTCCGCGCCAGGCGCTCTGGATGCTAGCAAGTGGGGTGGTGTTAGGCGCTTCGGATGCGCTAAAAATCGGATTGGCTGATGGAGTGGTGAACTGTGAGGAGGACGTGCAAAATTGGTGGCAGCAGTTCGGTCAGAGCAGCAGAAATTCTATTCAGGCCGCCAAGAAAGTGGTGCTGAATGCTGAGGACTGTCAGTACGCTGAATCGCTTAATAGAGAACGCGACATTTTTACCGGTCTTTGGGGAGGGCCCGACCACCAGAAGGCTCTGGAACAGATTATAGCTAGAGCCAAGAAATAGTCGTTTTTTTCAATAGGACTGAGTTTTACTTGTACATGGTAGTCTTTTTGGCTGTGGCGCATTCGGAAAGTACGTTTGCATTACAGAGACTTAACGACATGGTACTGGTACTTTATGGCAGTTAGAGAGACTAAGCTATAGACGGATCCGCTCCTTTTATAGCTTACCTCTCCGACTATGGCTATGATGTCCCATTGATGGCTATTAAACGCCTACTTAGCCATACATGGCTACTTAGCCCTCTATGGCTACTTAGCCTTCTATTTCTACCACTCTTCAACAGCATAGCCAACTATGGCTAAACTCGAGGAGGCCCCACCTTTTTAGCCATCTATGCTAATGAGCGGATTCGTCTATAGTTTAGTCTCTCTGACTGTATGGTAGGCTACTATTTTGTGCCAGTATCACATTTGCCGTTAGGTGCCTGACTGTATTAACGTTATTTGTCTGGTGAGCAAGTTTACATTTTTTGGTTTGTCGTGTCAGAGGGCATCATTACTGTGCATAAAGTTTCGCTGCGTTCGTTACTCCTTCAAATTTGCTCTTGAGGGTTTGACGCCCCACTCAAGATGTACTGAGGGTACGTAAGTCTCTTATTTGCGTTGCTACGAGCCCTCTAAGTCTTTTCGGATCGGTCGCGATGAGATACTCGTCACTCTTATAATAATGAAAGTGCGTCTGCTCTGCCGAAACCCGGACGACTATCAGCGAGAGACCAAACACGACATATTCAAAGGTTTTTTGTTCTCGGCGCCTGCGTAAATTGATTTTGCCGGCATTATTGATTTACAGTGCCCCGCAATTATGCGCCAGAATTGCACCCATTCCAAGAGGCCAGGGAGTACACTCGTGCTCTCAATGCCACCAAGTTGGAACGAGTATTTGCCAAACCGTTTCTGGGTAGCTTGGATGGCCACAAGGATGGAGTGCATTGCATGGCCAAACACCCACTACAGTTGTCGCTGGCTTGCTCCGGCTCCTACGACGGAGAACTGAAAATCTGGAACTTACCTCTAGCCAAATGTTTAGCCACTGTGCAGGCACATTCCGGCTATGTCAGAGGTGAATATCGCAACGGCTTCAATTGCTGAATATACCTAGCTCTTGTTAAACTGGCACTATTGTTTGTACGGTCAGAGCTTAACGTAGCAGCACTCTGTGTACCGTTAAGTGCCTGACCGTTGTAACCCCTTTGATAGACCAAGTTTAAGGGATTTGCGTGGATCCTGTAAATGGTGACAACGTGATTACTGTGGGTGATGACCAGCAAATAAAGCAATGGGCTTTGCACGCGTCCATCAAGTCTGACCCCGACGAGCCAATCCATTCTCTGATGACCAAAGGAGTTCTGCAAGATATTTCGCACCACTGGAAGAAGAGTCAATTTGCTACTTGCGGCGATCAGGTCAGCCAAAAAACTTCTTTCTATTTTTCAATACAGTATGGGCCAAAAAATCCACCGCTTTTCCGATCTTTACTCAAGCGATTCGTTCTCGGTCATTTCTTTATCGATTTTACTCAAGTTTTCTGGATTGATTAACAAGATAACTGGGTAGACATTGCTCAAGTTTGGTGTCAAAATTCTGACTCGTGCTGGTTTTATGACCTGAAAACTTAGAATTAAGGTGGTCCACGGAAATTCAAATATTTCAGGCGATTCAAAGAGTACGGGTCTGAAACATGTAGGATTGATTGGCATTATCATTGGGCATAGCATAGTGACTGATTGGGCATCCCTCTAGCTCAAAGGGACCAAATTGGGGAATTTCAAAAACATGATCGAAAATCCCATAGTTAATCCGTGCCTTCTGGATTCTAAGCTCTGAATCAGTTGTTAATCAACCCAGATTGTTGCAGACAGTTCGACAAATGAATAAACCTGATATTTAAATTCCGGGACGAGAACGAATCGTTTGAGTAAAATTCGAAAAAGGGGTGGACATTTTTGCCCATACTGTATTACTCAAGAATAATAAAGAGTCTTGTGCCTGATTCCAGAGGTTCCCACATTCTGTCCTACCTTGAACTTTTCAGGTGGACATTTGGGATCACCACCGAGCGTCTCCAATTCGAACGTTTAACTGGGGCGTGGACACAGTCCATAAAATACAGTATGCGCCGATAGAAACCGATATATTAGCGGCTACTGCTATTGACAGAAGCATTATACTCTACGATTCGAGAGAACAAACGCCACTTAGAAAGGTTTGTCTGGCCTTTGACTTAGGCTACTCCTGTGGCTGGATAGAGTCGGTTTAGCTGGTTCTGAAGTTGCGCTCAAATTCGGTCGCGTGGAACCCGATGGAGGCGTTCATTTTCACTGTTGCCAACGAAGACTACAAGTCAGTATAGAAATTTAATAATTGGTGCTGTGCTGAGCCGTCGGTCGCTTTTCTGAAGCCACGTTTCACGCTGTGCAGTGTGTTGTTATAGCTTGTACTCGTTCGACATGCGCAGATTGGATGCGCCTGTCAACATTCACATGGGTCACACGTCTGCCGTGCTGGACGTAGATTACGCACCGACTGGCCGAGAATTCGTCTCTGGCAGCTACGACAGATCTGTCCGCATATTTTCTGTTGACAAAGGGAGAAGCAGGTAGCTGAATATGCGAGTGGTTACTTACATGTGCCTAGCTAACCCCCCTTAGCCCCAAGAGCCGAGACAGTTTTAGGATCCGGCCCTCTCTACTCGAAATATAAGTACAGGGTTATTCACATATCCCACCCGCACGCTCAGAACTTTTGTTTGTGGACCGAATCAGCTGATTTTTTATATGATACGTGCACATACTTTGCATTTTACTGTTGCTAGCCAAATATTTTAGCAACAATGTTTGATGAAATTTCAGTTTGCGATAGAATTTATGGTTTTCAGGCATTTCGCAATGAAACAAAGCAAGCGAAAATTTCAAGTAGTAAAATGCGAAGTATGTCCACGTAGAATATCCAAAAATCAGCCGATTTGGTCCACAAACAAAAAGTTTGAGCTTGCGAAACCGGGCGGGATATGTGAATCACCCTGTACCAGTAGCAGCTCCAGTGACAAAGTGGCTGAGAAGTCGTAATGTGTTAAGAGAAATTTATCACACTAAACGAATGCAACGAGTGATGTGTGTGCTTTGGTCGATGGACAACAAATTCATTCTGAGTGGCTCAGACGAAATGAATATCAGAATCTGGAAAGCGCGGGCAGCTGAAAAGTTGGGCCCTGTAAGCATGTCCCGACCGACCGTCTCATACTAACGAGCTTCAAATACGTACTGTAGGTGCGACCTCGGGAGCAACGCTCTCTACAGTACTCCGAGCGTCTAAAAGAGAAGTTCGCACACCACCCTGAAATCCGGCGAATTGCTAGACATCGACAGATCCCGAAATCGATTTATAGCGCGCAGAAGGAGTTGAGTATAATGAAGCAATCGCGGAAACGCAAAGAGGCCAACCGAAGGAAGCACAGCAAGCCGGGCGCGGTGCCGTTCGTAGCCGACAGAAGAAGCAAAGTGCTCACAGAGGAAAGCTGACCACCGTTCTTGTTCTTGTTGTTTGTTTGAATGAAATGTGTCGATAAAATTGCCTTGCGGTTGGTGACTGTCGTCTCTGGCCACCGGTTGATTGTCCGTGCACTGCAATATTACATTGCATTTTATTATTCTAATCGTTTGGCGATTTCTCGAACGCAGCCAGCTGACGGGCTGTGCCAGTGCAGTTGTAAAAATTTGTCGCTGCCTGGCTGTTGCTTAGGCTAAAGCTGGTGAAGCACTGAAATTGGGTAAAATTTTTGCAGCTTTAACGATGGGTGTAATGTAAGGCTGTACAGAAGTAGTGACCGAAAGTTCAGTCAAGATGTCTGTTTATTCGAGCGTCCAAGTGGCCCCACCTATTGAAGTGTTTCATGTAAACAAAATGTACCAAGACGAAAAAGATGCAAGGAAGGTTAACTTGAGTATTGGAGGTAGGTATGTTGTCTGTCATACATTTCGTGTTTTCATGCCTTTTTATTTCATTTCCCATTGTATCTTCAGTAAACCTTACGAAAGTGGTGAGAAAAATCACTACTGGTGGTGTTTGTTTAAAGTGAACAGAGCTGGTCCGGTTGCTAAAAGTTTGTTAGGTGGTAGACAAAAACGCCAGCGTAAACAGCTGCTGTTGCGGCGTCCAACGACCACATCGTATTTTTTAACTCGCGCTTTTCTTTCTTTCACTTGCAGCTGTACTTTTAATTTTTGAAGTACAGGGCTTGTTCCGGTCAGGGAATTTCAGGGGAGGGATTTTGAGTTTTGTCAGGGGAAGTTTTTTGTTCACTCCATAAAAGTGTGCACTCAGTAGGTTGCAGAAGCAGCAATGTATAGAGCTAAAGATTTACTTAATAACATGCGTTTTGGAAGGTTGAGTTTTTAAATTTTCTCGCCCTGGTTGGGCATATACAAGCTGACAAAATATTTTTTGCTCGGAACGCTTTTCAAACTCGTTTTTGAAGGCCATGTTTTAAAATTTTGTCGCCCTGGTTGTGTGGTCAGAAATGACAGAAGGTGTACACATGCACATAGAGTAACTGGTCAGGCGGAATCTCTTTATCCAAAATTGGTGTTATGATTAGGCCCGAATGACGTTCTTTAGACTACATTTAAAATACTCACTATCTCAGAGCCGTTTAAACGAATGTCATCTTTTATGTACTAACTTCTCTACTAATCGTATTTTAAATAAATTAAACTTTCGTAAAGATTCCGTTTAAGGGAATGCTTATTTCAATGCTCTTACTGTTGTACTGACATGTATATACGTAGATGATGGGAGTTTAGCATACCGAACCGATGAAGGTAAGCCGTGGGTGCTGCCAGTGGTCAGAGAAGCAGAGCGAAGATTGGCGGGTGACGAAAATCAAAATCACGAATACTTGCCTCAATGCGGCTACGAACCGTTCTCTCAAATTGCCACCCGACTAGTCCTGGGCGACCACTCTGCTGCCATAAAGGAGGGCCGCGTCAGTTGAATTTAGTTCATAGCAGCTACTTACACAAATACTGTACAGATCAAAAAGTGTCTACTCCTTTTTCGCACTTTCTATTCGAACGGTTCGTTCGTGCTCAGCGTTTTATCGATTTGGTTCAAATTTTCAGCAAAAATTAACAACACAACACAACAGGTACAAATTTTTCAAGTTTGGTGCGAAAATTTCGATTGGTTCGATCGATTATGACCGAAAAACTAAGAATCAGGGTGGGCCAAGGAAATTCCAATTTTTTCGGTAATTCAAAGAGTATGACTTTGAAACTTGAAAGAATGACTGATGTTGCCATTGGGTATGCCAGGCAGCCCTCTAGCTCAAAGGGCACCAAAATTGGGTAATTTCAAAAACGTGATCGAAAATCCCATAGTTAAGAAATCTGTGCGTTCTGGAGTACTGTTGCTAAGTAAATTATAATTATAATTTTAATTATATTTTTTAGAAATTTACTAATACAAGTAAATTAATTGGTAAGTAAATTATAATTAAATTAAATTTCTACGATAACAATGAAAGTTAATTATAATTATAATTTGTAAAATATACTTACCAAAAATAATTTACTTAATTTACTTAAAATATACTTGATTTACTTACACAACTCTAGCTACTGCTGAACCTTTTTGGCAGCATGCAAGCGTTGCATGAGTGTCTGCTTTCGGTATCTATCCTTTCAATGGCAAGCCATACTTACACAACAGTGCAATTTTCCGCCCGTCCGCCCACCGCCTTTCGTCTTTGCCTTGTTTCTCTTATAATCTCTCACAAAACAAACTACTCCAATTTATCTGCCAAGCTAAACGTGGATATTAGGTACTTTTCAGTCAGTTTTGCTATGCGATAGCACATGTTCAGTCTCACAGGCATTGTCTGTTATGGATGCAAGCAGAAACTGACTGGAAAGCCTTTTGAGACAGAGGTTCTAATTCTGACCAACTGTCATTATTACTGTTGAGCCATCATTTCGGCTGAGGGGTGACAAATTTTCAAATTCTAAGTGGCTGGCTGGAGGGTTTAGCGGCGGCTGATTGATTGATTGGGGTTGAGAGGAAGTAAGCTAAAAAGTCCGATTTTTCTCTAGAATTAAGGCTTTTTAGGTAATTTTTTGTTTAAATATGTAGGTTGAAATAAGCTAGTCTGAGCTTACGCACACATAACCTAGGTATATTTTTTAGCATAATATTCTTCCAAAAACTCCTGAAGGGGTAGCAGCGGTAGCCTAAGGGGCGGTAGGTCAGAGCCTGAGGCGGATAAATCCCCTCGATCTCAACTCCCTTTGTCCATGTCTGTTGTTGACTTAACCTGTGACACCCTCGTTTGGTTTTCATTCTAGATAACTGTTATAGCATCCTTGCTTAGTTGGAAGCAAAGCTGAAGGTGTTAACCGTCAAAATCAGGCCTATTTTAAATATACTTAATGTACTTAATTTAATTAAATGTGGTAAGTAAATTATAATTAAATTAAATTTCTCTCAGATATGCTAAGTAAATTTTAATTTAATTATATTTCTCTGGGCATGTAGTAAGTAAATTATAATTTAATTATATTTAAAATAAATTTACTTAGCAACAGTATTCTGGAGTCAAAGCACTGAATCTGTTGATAATGAACACAGATTGTAGCAGGAAGTTCGACAAATAAATGAACCTGATATTTAAGGTCTGTTCCACACATACATGTAACAGGTCATCCGCCGATGGGGGGAGGGGGGGTTGGGGGGTCTGAGCCAAAATTTTGGGAGGGGGGTAGGGCACTAAAAAACGCTCAAAAATCGAAAAAATCGCAATTTTTGGGCTAAAAATCGCCAAAAATCGCTAATTTGGGCTGAAATACAGCTAAAATGTACTGTTTTGCAGGCGATTTTGGCAATTTTTGTGTCTGAAATTGTAAAAAATTGCAAAAATTTGCTCAAAAATTCACTTGCCGGAAAAATCGGAGGGGGATCGGCGAAATCGTCTCGAGGGGGGGCGTCCGGGGAGGGTTTGGTCTAAGTCGGGTGGGGGCAGACCCCCAGACCCCCCTGTTACATGTATGGTTCCACATCATAGAAACCTTCCCCACCTATTTTTGGAAAACAGAAAATCTTCAGAATCATTTCACCGGTTTTACTAAGAAAAGTCACGTTTAGCCACGTTTTTGAAATTCCCCAATTGTAGTGCCATTTGAGCTAGAGGGCTGCCTAGCCAGTGCGGTATACCCAATGGCAACATCAGTCATTCTTGCAAGTTTTAAAGTCAGACTCCTAAAATTACCAAAAAAAATAGAAATTCTATGGACACCAACCCTGATTTTCGGTCATAAAACCAGCACCAGTTGGAATTTTCGCACCAAACTTGCAAAATTTGTAGGCAGTTGTGTTGTTGATTTTTTCTAAATTTGAGCCAAATCGATAAAGAATTGAACGAAAACGAACCGTTTGAATAAAGTTCGAAAAAAGGGGGTGGACACTTTTTGTCCATACTGTGCTTACGTATTATTGTCAAACACGTAAAGGCACATTTTACCGATGGTAGTGCTGCTACTCAAGCTTGTTATACCATGGTAATTTCGGGCATATGGCGTCAATTGCCTGACATGATCAGTAGTGTAGTGGAGGATTTGGTTTTCAGGTGCTTGGGGCCCAGGCGCTATCTGGCACCGGTTCTCTGAGAGCGGGAGCTGAATTTCTGTGTCGAGTTGTTGGTCTGAAAATAGTCTATGTTTCCAAGCCTACTTGGGGTGCGTTCTTGACTCGTTTTAGTGTTTCTGACTGATTGATTCTAGTACTTTAGGCAATCACAAATTAGTGTTTCGAAATGCCGGTTTTCAAGAGATTCGCGAGCATCGTTACTGGGATCAGGAAAAACGGAAAATAGATTTGCCTGCTATGCTCGAAGATTTAGAGGTAAGAAGAACAGATTGATTGATGACTACGTTTACTGGTTTTGTTTAATTGAGGCGGCACCAGAGGGCGCGGTGGTTCTGTTACACGGTTGCGCGCACAATCCTACAGGAATGGACCCCACGCATGATCAGTGGCACGCCATTTCAGATGTGATCAAAGTGCGTCTGCTCAATTATTCTTTCTGCACCACCAACAGATTAGTCGCGTTTCAGCGCAAGAAATTGTTTCCGTTTTTCGATTTGGCTTATCAGGGCTTCGCCAGCGGAGAGCCAGACGACGATTCCTGGAGCGTTCAGCACTTTGTAAAAGAAGGACACGAAATGCTAGTGGCCCAGTCGTTCGCCAAGAACTTTGGCCTTTACAGTAGGCAGACAGCATGTGTCACTGCAACAATCATCAGACAGTGTTTAGATGAAAGAATAGGCAATCTGGTGTTCGTGGCCATGGACGCTGTCACCATTCCAGCCATCAAGTCCCAGCTGAGTTTGATAATTCGCGCAAATTGGTCCAATCCACCCAACCACGGCGCCAAGGTGGTGCACATGATACTCAGCGACCACCAGATGCGCCAGCAATGGTGAGCGTTTGCTTTAAACCTAGGAGCCGCAATTAAACGTATACCTAAGAAGAGAGTTAGGAGCGCTTAGAGGCTTGAATCATCCAGAAGAACTCGACAATGTCCTGCGCCTCGCGTGGGTCTGCGTGAAAGCAGACTACCACCTGTTGCTCTCGCAGTGGCACCGGCAAGCACGGCGACGCTACGATGCGCGTCCGATGCAGCAACGCACTGAGAGCGGGGTACTTTCGGCTGAGCGTCTTCTGCAAGTTGCGATTGCACTTGAGCAGGAGTAGCGGACAGACGCTAGTGTAGAGCAGCAGACCGAAGTTGCCCATCAGAAAGAGAGAGGCTGTGGGGTTAGTGGGGTGTCGTTGCAGTTGCCGATGCACCAGCGACCAGAGAACCAAGACCACCGGCACGATCAGCATCTGCAGCAGCGCCATCGGAAGTAGAGCCCGAGTGCTCTGCTTGCAGTGGTGCAACTGCCATCGTTGTCGCAGAAGCGTCGTCCTGGCTTGGTTTATGCCGAACCGAGCGTAGCGAGCGCTGCTCCAGCGGGAAACGAACAGTAACAGGAATAGACACACTGAAAGGAGAGTCAATAATCACTAGTAGAGTGCGAACAATACCTGAAAAACCCAATACCCAATACTTGCGTAGCTGAGCTAAAAATTGCATTTCAGTGAACAGATACGTACATTCCAGTGGTGTACACAGAATTTCTTTGACAGGGATTAAAATTTCGAAGAGACCTGATTGGGCCATTGTCCAAGAAATTTTGAAAAATTAGCCTTTAAGCAAGCATTTAGAAGCCGTTCTGGAGAGTAAAATAAGCAGAAGTTAACAGTTTTAATCCATACATGATCTATTGTATTACAGTGTTCGGCGGATTTTTTCTTCGTACTCCACGGGAAAGGGGTGTACCAGACCCGAACCCCATGGGTACAGTACTAGTACATTGTACATTCTGTATGACTAAAAATGACAAATTTCAACTGAATCAAAAACGTTTATCATAGATAAGAACAGAGAAATTGCACTAATTACTAATGTACTACTTAGAAAAGCGGACAATATAAGACATTCTTAACCTTTAGTTTATTAAGGCAAAAACGGCTTTCTATACCTAATCATCGGTCAAGTTTTTCAATTTTTCAGTTCAACAGCGAATTTTTTCGATTTTTATAGGTCCTAATTAGTATTGGGTATTGGGGCATAAGAAACCCAATACCCAATACCAATACCTGGAAAACACCGCAATACACCCAATACCCAATACCAGTTCGCACTCTAATCACTAGTACAAGTAGCAACAGATCATCCACCGGCATGGAACGGGTTGTAGTCTGAGCCGACATTCATTTTAGGAAACCGATTCCGCTCCAATCGCTAATTTGCGCTCATCTACGGGTGAAAATCTGTTCTAGAGTCAAATTTAACAACTTGGTGTCAAATCTTGGAAGGAAAAGTTGCTTTCCAGAAAGTTCGGAGCATTCAAAAAATCGTTTCATAGTGGTCTGATCCTAGTCGGTGGGGAGGCAACCTCTGTTGCTTGTGTATACATATACCAACCAGGTCCGATCATCATAACTGGGGAGGGGCTAGTTGTTTGGGGTAAGCGCATGCAATGCAAAACGACAATTACCGAGTGGTCCAGCTATGGATACAACGATATCCAGTTCAGTGAGTCTAGTGGCCATGGCCAGGAACGGATGGCAGAGACAAGCCTGCCCTCGTGCACTGAACACAACTGCGCAAAGTTGGGCGGCCATTCCGCTAGTCCAGCTGATTGCCACTAGCAGAATGGCGGCTGGCTTGGGGTGCTGGTAGGAATGACTGGCCATCAGTCGTTCCAGCCCCACTGCCAGCAGCCCGGTATTGCAGCTGATGCCACCGACCAGCAAGGGTGCCCCCAGGAGTGCACAAGCGCTCCAGCTGATATGCACCGAGTGCAACCAAAGCAACAAGTAGAGCGCGCTCTCCAGGTAAAATACGGAGGTGAGCGCTTGGGCGGCGAACATACTCTGCAGCAGCAGACGCAGACTGCCCGGCAAGCTGGTCGAATGACGCAGTAACTCGATGACCAGACAGTTGACGGCTAGATTGAGGGTGCCGCCAGCAATCAACAAAACTGTCTGTCCGGTCATCCAGCTGTCCACTTGGAGACTGCAGCTGGCGGGTTCATAATTCGCATTGGTTTGGTTAGGCGGCTGCATACTTGTACACATAGGTGCTGCACCTCACACAGCCGAGGTGAGATGGCGGGCGGACGGCCTGCCGTGTGTACTTAATTATTGCTTCTGCCTGCTGCCGGTAATTACAACCAGTCGATTAGTGAAATTCGCGCAGCATACAGTATTCATAAACTGGAACATTGTGGATTTAAGTAACGAAGCAAGTAAGAGCTGTACACATACATGACCTTTTCGCTTTCTGTTGCCAAGAATTCTTGCTATTGCATACTTCCTTCGTCTTCAATTAGTGTTAATGACTATGTTTGTCGCACCAAACCTCAAAATCAATTGCCATACAAGTGATTGCATACATAGCAAGTCGGACCAAGGTTTGCATGCAAAGATAGATTTACTAGGCGTTAGCAATTTGGCTAGAAAAGCAGAAAGAACGGGTACACGGCTCAGTGCATACATAGAGCACATAGGAAATGCGAATGAGAAGTTCAAAAGTCAGAGGGCTGGTTGCGGCCGAGCGTGGGCCGGTAGGTGCCATTGATGATTGCCAGTTCCATCAGTTGTCTGCGTTTGTACTCGTCGTTCTTGACCGGAGTGAGGATCTGCTTGACCGAGTTGACGGCGCGCTCCAGCTTGGCTCGTGCGCGTTCTGCCTTGTCCTGTGCACTGACCAGGATGTGCAACGACTCTGACAGGTGCTCCCAGCCGGGCTTGCCCATCAGACGACTCTCTCGTTGCGGGTCCTTGACAGAGCCTTTGCCTCTCACCAGAATCTTGCATCCGGTCTCCTGCTCCAGCTGCTTCACCGACATGCCGCGCGGCCCCAGCACTCGTCCGATGAAGTTGTAGTCGGGGTACTTGTCCACCGGCACCCACACCTTGTCCTCCAGTTTCACCGTGTCCGTCTCGTCCGACCCTGCGCCCCCGCCCGACTGCTGGTTCTGGTAGAGGATGTTCCAGACTCGCTCCATCTCTCTGGTCAGGATGTGTCGTGCGTGTCGCAAGCTCACTCCCTGACAGGTGCTCTGCAGCTGGTCCAGCGTCCGCGCGTCCTTCACCAACTCGTCCAGGTACGGCGCCGTCGCCTCCGGCAACTCGTCGCCCAGCTCCGCCGCGCCCTCCCCGCTCGCCATCATGTACTTGACGCTGAGATGGTGGTCGCCCCCCGCCATCCTTTCTAACCAGTACACAGTCAACTATCACTCAACAACACAACACAGCACAACGCTCACTCACTAATTTGTCTAGTCACGTGCACCTTCTTTTCTACTCTGCACCTTTAGGATGGATTGTATCAAGCTGATGTCCGGCAGAATCAAAAGCATGCGCAAACTGTTGCGCGAGAAACTGGAGCAGCTGGGCACTCCGGGAGACTGGGATCACATAACCACGCAGATCGGCATGTTCAGCTACACAGGGCTTAATCGTACGTAGTTTATTATCGACTTGACAGACAGCAAAGAAGATGGTCAATTTCAGCCAAACAGTGCGAAGTGCTGGTGAAGGAGCACAAGGTTTTTCTTCTGAAAGATGGCAGAATCAATGTGTGTGGTCTTACTCCGAACAATGTCGACCATGTGGCCAAGAGTTTTTATGACGTTGTCACCAAGTACTCCTAGATGGATAACTCAGTTCCGTAGAGATCACCTCGTTGGCAGCAGCATTCTCGGCTCTAGTACGTATCTGTGCCTAGTATTCTCAAACATTCTCTAGCTATTATAGCCACACAGTATTATTACTGTTCTAGCTACCGTCTGTACGTTTTGCGTATTGATTGATTGGCTAGCATTTTTATTTTTCTGGCCTAGTCATTTCTATTACGAGTATTATTGATCGGTTCAGTGTGATAGAATGCAGTGCCATTAAAGATCATAGGGCAACGTGCTACGTATGTACGGTGATTTTTTGTTGTGTGCTGTGTGTATGCCGGTATTTCTTCGTACTGTAATAATGTATTTTATTTAGTGATTCAACTTTTATCCGCTTGCATTTAAGCGCATTTTACATTTTTCCGGTTCGAATTTGGTCATGTGTCTGTGTGAATTTGAATTCACTTAGTTATCCTCTATGTGCTTTGCTTTATGTGATAATAGAAATAGAGAGGTTCTGAAACGCTACTTCTTAATCTTGTTCTTTGGCCGTTCCATGTCTATATCTTACGTATTTGCGGTAAGCCTGATTGGGCGTTTCTTTGATAGATGAACAAACCCGCCTTGCTTCAAACCGCAGAAGGGAAAGGCACCAGTTCAAGTCAGCCGACGCCATCAGCTTCGGCCAGCAGTAGTCTAAAGCGTCCCGGAAGTGCTTCCAGTCGTTTGCATCACGCCAACAGCCCTTACAAACGCCCTAAATTCCTTTCGGAAGCCCTAAACTCCAAACAGTCGTTACGTATTAACTGGCCGAGTGGCTTATCACCTGAGGCCTCCGCTAGGGCCAGTGCTGTCAGCAGCTTGGAGTCTCCTGATTGTGATCCAAAGGAGACGCCGACCTCTGACAGCTTTGAGAAAAGCACAGATCCTGGTGCGAGAAGTTGCAGAGAAAAACTGAAGGTCCAAATTGCAGCTAAGGAAGAGCAACTGCGGCAACTGAAGTTGGTGAAATGTTATCATAGCAAGGTATCTACAGTTTCATTGTGTCTGTATAGACCTTCAAAGATTTCTCGACCCTTAAATGGTATCGTAGCGGTAAACTATTAGTATTGAAGCATAGATGTACATGTACGTAGTTGGGGGACTTTTCCCCTCCAGGCCCGATTCTCGGACAACCCCCCCTATCCTGCCGGATGCTGGGGGTTCTAGAACTCTAATGAAACACTATTTTGGGTTAAAAGTATAAAAATTCAGGGCGCCAAAACACTAACTGGCGACCAAGACTGTTTTCAACCCAAAATTAGGGTTTCAGAACTGCCAAACAGGGTTTCAAGACTCTATTATCCCTATTCAGGGGTTTAAAAGTCTTAGTTTAGGTTTCTGAAACTCAAACTAGGCTTTCTGAAGCTCAAAATAGGGTTCCCAAACCCTAATTTGGGTTTCTTAAGCCCTAAATAGGGTTCCGAAACCCTAATTTGAGTTTCTGAGATCCAAAATTAAGGTTTCAGAGGGCCTAAGCAGGGTTTCGTAAAGCAAATTTGGGCTTCAACATCTCTAAATAGGGTTTCAGAAATGTGTTTTAGCTGTATTATGTTCAATAAAACAGGTTTGTTTTACCGTTTCAAAGCAAAAAGCGGCTTTTTTGCACGTTTTAAATAAAAATAGTGTTTTCTGCATGTTTCCTGAAACCCCTCAGCCGAAAACCCAGCTACATGTACAGTACGTATGTATGGAAGTAGCACCACAGTGGCCAGTGTGAATAAGCAAAACAGTAGAACAGTGGCCGTAGGCGCTTCCCAGTACCTACATAGGTGGTGCAACTGCAGAGACTATTCTTCAGCATAGTTTGGAGGAGTTGAAAGAACTGACAGAGAAGTGGCTGAGTGCATGTCAGAGAGTGATCGAAGAGTTGTGGACTTGTGCCCCAGAGTCGCGGCAGTCAATGGGACATTTCATCGAACAGCTGGGTTTGGAAAAAGAAAGAATCAGATACAACGATAACACCGAAAGCTTTGAGTAAATGATCGTTCTCTAAGCATTGACCTACTGTATAGTAAAGCTTCTTTCTATCGTCATGCTTTCTCAGCCCATGCGTATGTACTGTACGTACACTACGCAATTTTAGGCAATGAACAATGGGACATTGGTAAACTAATGAAAGATTTGTTGACTTTGCGTTCCTACTGTAAAATCGAAAACTGGATTTCGACCTGAATAGTTTGGACAGGTCCTTGTAACAATCCGATTATTAGGGTTGGAGTGAACAATTTTAGGTTATTTGACGTACATGTTCACAATGGCTCGCGCAATTTGGTTTTGGGCGACTTTTTCTGCTGGAATCAGAGGTAACTCAAAGGAGTACCTACACAGATGGAATGAGCGTGGCAGGAGTTTTATTTACGTAGGAGCTACAATTGAAACATGGGCAGACGAATCTCGCCTGTTACACCACCTGACCAAAAATTACGATCGGCACGTGAGACCAGCACGAAATGCTTCCACGCCGATAAAAGTGTTACTGGCTCTAAGCTTACTGGACGTTATTTCCTTGGTATTACAGTCAGGCACTTAACGCCGTTTATTGTACCGACACCATAGGTACCCCTACCTTCGCATTGGTACCCGTACCTATGTATACATATATGGTACCACTCTGTTCAGATTTTGTACCATTACCGGCACCCATGGCCATGGGTAGGAGGGGTACCCTATATGGTGCCGGTACCATGAACGGCGTTAAGTGCCTGACTGTATTACATACAGTAAATTTAATCTTCTACGTACTCTGTTTCTGATTGATTGCAGGACTTAGAAACGCAGACACTCACCTCTAGAGTTTGGCTTCATCAGGTGGCCAAGTTTTTAGAATTTGTGATGTGACCCATAGACCCATGTGTTTGTAGACATGGAACGACGAGATGATCTCATGGCGTCCATCTGATTATAACGGTCTAAACTCGTTGACTATTCCTGCCGATTTAGTATGGAATCCAGATGTTGTGCTCTATAATGAGTATGAAGTTCTATTATTTCTTGTCATTGCTGCCTGTTCGCGGTGCCATGGCAACTCAACTGTTAAATTTAGAGGCTGCAATTATGGACATAAACTTCCAAACAGTTACAAGGCAAAAGCGCGCTCGAACGGTGTGATTACATGGGTACCTCAAATGACACTCAAAACTCGATGCAATGTCAGCGGACTTTATTTTCCATTCGACACACATCGCTGTCCACTAATATTTGGTTCCTGGGCTTACAACGGTTTTAAGTATTCATTAAACAAAATCACGGTCCTGATCTTGGAAGTTTCAGGCTTGCAGTTACAAATGGACGCAAGCAGATCTGAGGTCATGTTGGCAAAGTTTCAACCCAGCGGCCCATTCCGACTTTTGTCAGCGACGCAAAATTTGTCCCTCAACTATTTCGACTGCTGCATCGAGCCATTCTCCTACATTACTTTTACTCTAGAAATCCGACGAAAACCTACCTTCTACGTGCTGTCTGTATTTGTGCCTTGTCTTCTGGTGGCACTTGCCGATTTGGCAGCCTTTATCCCATCAACCCAGCATGGCGGAACAAAACTAGCAGTTTCAACTGTTAGTGTGACCCTATTGTCATTGAACTGGCCCGTCTTCTGCCACATCATTCCCCGCTCACAAGCTGAGTTGACTGTAGCAGGTTTGTTTGCATACTAATTCTGTTAGTGTTCCAAGAAAAAGGATTTTCTGCGTTTCAGCAATTTATTTTCTGGTGTTAGCGACGGTTACTGTCTTCACCTTCGTCTTGACAACCTTTGTATGATCTATTCTGGTAATAAAACCTAAATTCAAGATTTGCAGGTTTTTGCTCTTTCTAAACGTGACGATCAAAAGGAGCAGGAGATCAACCGTAGCAAGTGCTGTTGCTTCCGTCGCTTTCCTTCTCAGGATAATGCTCGCTCGCACGATCCTCTGCCGGAAACCTCTCCGCTGTTGACTGAAGAAGCTGATAGGGCGAGGCTTATTTATGCAGTTGCTGTTTTTCTCAACAAAATCGGTTTTTGCGTTTTGCTAATCTTCACTGTAGTTTCTTTCCTTTCTTTCGTTGTTCTTGCTACCTTTTTCAGTTAGTCTTTAATTTGCAGTTGTAACAATTTTCCCCTCAAAAGACAGTCTGGTCAGTGGCGTACCAGAATTTTGTAAGGGGGTGCAAAATTTTGAAGTTGCCTGGGTGGGCCACGGCGAGAAAATTTTGTAAAATTAGCCCTTAGAAACGCATTTATAAGGCATTCTGAACGTAAAATTGACACAAATTTACAGTTTTAGTAGTTCGAAGAGGCCTGGTGAGACAAAATAAGCCTTCAAAAACGCGTTTAGAAAACGCATTGTGGGCATAAAATAGACAGGTCATCGTTTAGCCCTTTCTCTTATTTTTGCCTAATTTTTCCTTCCTAACTCTACCACAAAGGTACACCTCGCTGGGTACGCTACTGAGTCGGGTATTAATGAAACTTTTTAACCAATCATTTCGAAAGACTGGCTGATGCGCGTACATAGTACTGTATGTGCATGGTAAACTGACTTTAAAGAAGCCGCTTGTACGTACTGTAAACATAAAGGGATCACTATTCTGGCCGCAAAATCCAACTATATGGCATCAAAGCAACGCCTCTCTATATGAGTTGGGCAGCTGCTCATCATGTTAGTCGGCTAATTAATTACAGCAAATTACAATGTCCCGAGCCAGCGCTTTTTACTGTATGAGTCTGTTTTCCTTCAGTCACTATCTCTTGGCACACCTGAACCACCTAAATTTAAAGTGTTGTTATAACTTCGGTATATACCTGAAAACGTTGATTTGTGCACCTACACTGTATGAATCTGGAAAGGCATGATTGCGTAGTTTTGAAAATACTAGTTTGTCATTAACTATAACTTCGAATGACTCTGAAACACACCAATGTATACTTCAGCACAATAACAGTTTTGGCTAAAAAAGACTGCTGGCCTTTTTGAGTGCTTCCCGATTAACTTCGTATAGTCGCCATTCCGTCGATTTTCAATCTATAAAGATAATTAAAAACCCAAATTTTGGGGAAGATTGGAAGAGGGGTTCTTCAGATACGTATGTTTAAATTTGACGTCTGAAAGTTTGGGTCAGTTCATTTCAGAAGGGCAAAACTAGATGGCCGATTTGGCTAAAACAAAACAAATAATAACAATCGTGCCAAAAATATCTTGATTCGGTTCAAAATTGACGGAATGTCAGCCAATGGAAGATGGAAAACTCGAAAAAAGGTCAGGCGGGTTTTTTTGCCAGAACTGTCTGTCTACGTAATGCTAAGTGCCTGATTGTAGTATAGTAATACGTAAGACAAGAGATAACAGTAAATCTTACTAGGCCGTCCTGGACAGCTTCCGTTTACTTCTGCGTTCGGTATTTCCGATTTAATCAAATTTCGTAGATCTCGGAACTTGGTTATATAGCCTCAGCCATCACTAAATGTGTCTTATTAGATATTATAATAATACAGTCAGGCAATAAACGCCGTTTATGGTACCGGTACCTAGGGTAGTGGTACCATATATAGTACCCCGACGTTCGGAGCCTGTGACGGTACCATAAACAGCGTTAAGTGCCTGACTGTATTACGTGTTAGTATGTACGGAAGAGGTTATATTGAGAGGTATGTATATTGTATCGTTTGATCGGAGAAAGCAGCTGTTGAACTTTTAGACTAGGCTGACTCAAGGCCACAAGAGAGATGTGTATGTACAATGCAATGCTTTTTAAATTACACGAAGAATGTCGCTCACTACTTACGATTTTGGGTGAATTTTAGTGCAATAATAAGTCTTACCAATATTCTATGTGAACTATAATTGACATATTTTCTTTCTTTCGTCAACAAGTTAGAAAACAACGCCGACAGCTTAAAATACCGCGTCTATTGTTTGCGGGTTGCCAAGGTGATGCTCCCTGCATAATACCAAGATAACAATACGCATTTCACGCTACCTAGCGCTGTTTAACCACTGTAATCACTGTAGATGAGCCGTCCTGGCACATATTGAAATGGCTGTTCAGCATACGGTTACTGTATTAAATTTTCGCCTGCTTACTAACCAAATTATTATTTCGTTTATTTATGTATATTCGAAGAAAAGGAAGTTGCGTTCGTCTGCGTGTAGCTGTAACGAACGAGCGTAGTGCAAAACTCGACCAAGTTTTCATCACATGCGCAGAGAGTTGTTACTAATTGTGAGTGCACTAATAACTGAGAAGCGAGCCAGTTACTGCAGTGTGAGTGAGTGTGCAGCAATGGCAGCGGGTGGAAATGTGTCGCAGATTTTCATAACCCGACACGGAGAACGCGAAGATGTGGTTGACCGAGCTTGGTTCGGTCGTCCCCAGCGCAGCTACGATGACCCACCGTTGGCGGAGAAAGGTCGGCGACAGGCATCCGAGCTGGCAGAACGCTTGGCCAGGGAACACATCGATCACATCTTTTCGTCGCCGTTCGAGCGATGCGTCGAAACCGCTCATATAATCAGCTCGGCTCGCCAGAATCCGCTGCCCATCAAAATCGAGGACGGAATTTGCGAGGTACTTTGGGATTTCCCTCCGGGCTTTATGAGTCCACAAGTTCTAAAGACCCGATACCCTCTGATTGACACAAATTACAGTTGTATGTTTGGCTCCCTTGAATGGGAAAGTAACAGTTCTCAGTGTTTCGAACGCGTTTGGCGCACTTGGACCAAACTTAGCCTTGATTTTGGCGGTTCCGTTCTGTTGGTCACTCATGGTGCCCCGATCGCTGCATTGATTGAGCGTCTGATTGGTCAGGAACGGTGGGTGGGCGTGGCTAGTCTCTGTAAAGTTGTTCGTTCGCAAGGAGACAAATGGAGCTTGGAAATTGACACTGATCAAAGTCATTTGACTGACAAGTCTAATTTGCGGTCTTATATTTAGCAACTATACGTACACCCATTTGTGCAGCGCATTCATGTAGCTATAGCTAGTGATTTAAAATGAATTGCAGATTCTGAATGATTGATTTTAGTGGAAATACGATGTAGAGGAAGTTCTGCACGTGGAACAGGTCTTCTGGGGTTGTCACCAAAGAGTAGCACTAGACCACACGAACGGATTGGGACCCCCATGACTATTTTTCCAATCCTTCTGATTTTCTGTGAGGCAATTATTTTAGGGCAATTTTTATTGTTTTTGACTCTGAAATTAACTGCAAAAACAGCTACAGTTGGTTGTATTAGAGCCCTAATTAGAGATTTTTTAACCAATTACAGCACAGGAACCCATTTTCCTTAATTTTTTGTCTCACCCACTTTCCGTTTTGAAGAAGACCTGTTGCATGTGTGAAGTTTAAAAAACGTATTATTTGTGACACATTGTTTTGAGTTGCTCTGGCCTGATCGGTTGTGATCGTACTGCACAGTATGACAGTCAGGCACTTAACGCCGTTTATGGTACTGAGGGTAGTGGTGCCATATATGGTACCACTACCATATATGGTACGAAATCTGAACAGAGTGGTACCATATATGGTACCGGTACCGGTAACAACGCGAAGGTGGGGGTACCATATATTGTACCGGCACCCTATATGGTACCGTCTCCATATATGGTACCACCACAGACCTCGAACGTGGGGGTACCATATATGGTGATGGTACCGGTACCTTATATGGTACCACCATAGGCCCCGAAAATGGGGGTACCATATATGGTACCGGTACCATATTTGGTGACGGTACCATATGGTGCCGGTACCGTATAACCACTACCTACGGTACCGGTACCGTATATGGTACCGGCACCTTATATGGTGTCGGTACCATAAACGGCGTTAAGTGCCTGACTGTATGAGGTTCTTTTGTCCCACCCTCCTATTATCAGATTTGATATGTTATACAGTGCCTGATTACAAAATAAAAGTGGTGATAAAAGGCAAGTCTTTCAGGTTTTACTGGATTTTCCGCCGGGCTACATGAGTGTGGAGCAGTTGCACCAAAAATACCGGCTGGTGGACGTTTCCTACAAGCCAGCAGTAGTGCCGAGTGAAGGCGAGAGCTACGACCATGCCGTGGCTGGTAGAGTGCGCGAGTCGGTGTCTAAGATTCTTGCGCAGCATGCAGGCAATCTGTTATTCGTGGCGCACGGGGCTTCCATCGGGGGACTGAATCAGGCGTTGACAGGAAGATGGGATTACATAGGTTTGTGTACACTGACGAGGCTTGTTCCGGATGGAAAAAAGGGCTGGAGAGCTGCTCTGAAGGGAGACGCGTCGCATTTGTCAGATAGAAGTAATTTGAGAGCCTGGTAGATTGATCAAACGGTACGCACTTGCACCATCATCTAGCACTCTAACTAGGTTGTGCCGAGTGTGTTAGCCGATTTTCTAGTGTGTGTAAAAGTCGATAAAGCATAATTTTCCACTGTATGTACGCTATCAAGACAAGCTAAGTATTAATTGACAAGAACAGGTATTTGTCAGAATGTTATGTGCTAGACGATCGAATTATGCGGGACAGGCAGTTAGACGGCTGGTAATTAATATAGCGAATAGCTTTGGCTGTCCCTGAGGACTAAAAGCCACATGAAGACGTTTCCCATTTGACGCGTCGCCATGAAAGGTAGTGCCACTGACCGGTTTTAGCAACGCACTTTTTCTGGCATCCCGCGACTCCAAATTGAACAGGTTTCTGGCGACCTGTCCTGGCCTAACGTTTCTATTTTGTATAAGTCAAGTTGTCCTTGCACTCGATAGGACGTCCAACTAATCTGTCACCAGCCTTATGAGGTGTCCTGCTGGGCTTGAGAAGACTGCGACCGTTTGTCGTCTTGTAGGAGTGGTTTTGTTTGCAGTTTGTATCACGGCCGAAGCTGACAGCTAAGCTCAGATAGGCGAAGCGTGTGAGAGTATTCGATTAGGTTGTAGGTTGAGAATTTTTGTCAGCTGTTAATGAACTTGTAGAGCTGGGTTGTCGGCTGTTCTAATTAATATAATCAGCGCACCTTAGAGCCGCTTGTCCCCATGGCCATCGTACATTGTAGGTATTTGCGAGCCCCTTTAGTGTTGCGCAGTAATTTCTTATCACCTTTGCAGCAGCGTTTGTTTGTGCACTGACCTCCAGCTGCGGGCGACTAAAATGTCGTCCTTTTTTGCTACCTCCAGTGCGGCGAGCTGAAACTCGTTTATATGGCTGTTTAGTGCCACCAACAATAAAACGTTTTGACGGTTCTTGAAAAAACGCGAGCGTGAGCGTGGGGCCAACTGACGAAAATGACCGAACCTGACGGAAAAGCGATAAAGTGAAATGTTGTAGTGTAAGAAAAAGAGTGAATGATTGATCAATCAGAATGACGATCAGTTATGCGGATTCGATGTCTCTGCTGCTGCTTCGCTGGAAGGGCAGTCTTTACAAAGCAGTCATCAAAGATTTACTCGTCTTTTACTTTCTCTATTACATCGTCTTCATGGTGCAGATGTTCTTACTGGACGAGGACGGTAAAGTGCAGATGACCTATCTGATCGTTTGGTTCGAGCGAGGCACTGGCTACATACCGCTTACTTTCCTGCTGGGTTTCTATGTAGCGGGCGTGGTTGCCAGATGGTGGGAGCAGTTCAACTGGATCTCCTGGCCCGACAAACTGATGATTATCGTCAATACGGTGCTCCCGGGCGAGCACAACCTTGCTATTAGGATGACCATCGCGCGCTGGGCCAATCTGCAGGCGGCGATCGCATGGCGCTGCTTCAGCGAGCGCACGATCAAGCGGTTTCCGACCGAGCGGCATTTAGTCGACTCCAGCTTGATGACCGAACACGAACTGGAGCTGTACCAGAAGACCGAAGGGCCGTATGGAAAGTGGTTCCTGCCGACCCTGTGGATCGCCAATCTGCTTAGGAAGTGCCGACAGGAAGATAGAATGGACTCAATTCAACAGAAAATGGTCATGGGTCAGTTGATGGGATATAGAGACGGATTCGCCACTCTCTTTGTTTACGACTGGGTCAAAATACCTCTCGTGTATACACAGGTATAGCGTCTTTTACTCAAAATCTACGCTTCGGTCGTCTGTTTGTTCAACCAAATCTCCGACCATGAGCACCTATGATGCCGGTTCTTCGCATTCATTGTGCAATGTGTAAACTGCAAACATCTTTAAACGTAATGCTAATATCATTCAAATGCAAACGAAAAGCAAAGGTACGTCTAAACTGGCCGCCTTTGCGTATTGTACACAGTACACATGTGCGAAAACTGGGTTGAGGTTGACATTTGCTGAACTTACGTACGTACAATACACATACTGTACTGGTACGCATTCATACGTACATACTGAGTAGATTTTAGAAATGAAACTATCGAAAACCAATACCGAATACCCAACCGAATATTGAAGACCCCAATACCCAATATTTTCTGAAGGAGTCCAAAAAATTTAGAATTTGCGGGGGTGCTAAATTTCAAGGCCAAAAATCATTCTAAAGCGATTCCATTCTTATAAGGACGTTGTGAAGCTGTGACGAACAGTTAGAAAATGATTGAAAAGGGGAAAAGGCCCTGAAAATTTCGTTTTCATATCATTTGCGCTGCAAAAATTAATAGAAATGTTGGGTGTCTTGTCTTGCCGTTCTGATGGCAAGCTAATACTGCTCTGCTTGTCTGTTCAATTAATCTCGGTCCAATGTGAACAAAATTCAAAACCATCTTATCATATGTATTCATCCCTTTTACATAAAAATACGTAAATTAGAAAATCTAATCAGTTTGTGTGGATCCATAATCATACCATGATCCAAATGCCTGTAATCAAGGTCATCTGAACTCATTATACATGGTGTGCCAAAAAAAAAACAACCCAACAGATTTTTTGCTGTAGCAACCGCAACTCTCAACCGATTTGAATGAATCCTTTTTTAAATGAAAGATAAATAAATTCTTGAAAGATTGATGTAACGTTTATTAAGATAGCCTGCTTAGTTCCTGAGATATTTGTCCTCAAAATCAAAACTGAGATTTTGGCAATGAACAAGAGTGATAAAGAACAACCCAGCAGATTTTTTAGTTTTGCAACCATGAATCTCAACCGATTTGAATGAATCCTTTTTTGAATGAAAGTTTGATAAATTCTTCAAAGATTGGTGCAATTTTTATTGAGATTGACAGGTTAGATCTTGAGATATTTGCCTTCTTAGTGGAAACAGATTTTGGCAAAGAACAAGAGCGATTCCGTTGCATTTCATAATAAAGCAGATTCCTACTGCTGGGGCTAATGATACTTTGGGGTTAAAGTAAACCGAGTTTTTGTGTCACCAGTAAAGCCTCCAATAGCCCTTAGCAGGAGCAGGAATCCGTTTTATTACGAAGTGCAGAATAATATAAAAATCCCTCTTGTCCACTGCCAAAATCAATGTTTTGAATTTGAGGACAAATATCTCAGGAACTAAGCAGGCTATCTTAATAAACGTTACATCAATCTTTCAAGAATTTATTTATCTTTCATTTAAAAAAGGATTCATTCAAATCGGTTGAGAGTTGCGGTTGCTACAGCAAAAAATCTGTTGGGTTGTTTTTTGGCACACCCTGTATTTTCAAACAAATTCTGCGAAAAGCCAAAAAATCTTCTAAACATCTACTGTAAAATATTATTGGGTATTGGTGGTAAAAACATCGGAAAATACGTCAATAAACCCAATACCCAATTGTTTCATCTAGAGAACATACCAAATATACGATGCTATTATAGCACAGTACGCCATGCAATAGAAAATGTTGAATTGGTTATCACCTCACCAGTGAATAAGTTATTCATTTTCCGGCAGTATTGCATTCTGATTTGACCCAATAGAATTCAGAGCAAAACTAACTAATCTACAATGTAGGTTAAAAAGGGTTGTTCCGATTTGCGCGAAAATTGAATTATGTAAAAGTTGGCAAATTAGTAAAACGCAGATTGGCCATTTTTTGAAATTTTGGAGAATAGTATTCAAATGATTCTCTTTCAGTTAGTTTTCATCTCTAAGGGATCAATTCGTAGCAAATTTGTCGGGTTCTGTATTTTCTGTAGGGGGCTATTCAACTGATACTGAAATGATTACGATAACGAAAATAACGATAATAACCAAAACGCGGAAATTGTTAATTTTTCAAGCTCCCTATAAATTTTCTGGATTGTTTCGCAGCTAAGTAGAATTCTCGTGATCAGCTTTGTATATGCGTATTTGCATTTTGCATTACAGATTCTATAGATAGATCAGGTTCAGGTGTGAGGTGCTTGAGCGCAGTACATGTAAAAGTGTAAAAGCCAAGTTCACGAATTTTGTACGGACATTCACGGCATTGGCGTATCCTGCCAGGCTTCATGTTTATAAAAAATTCAACAGAAAAGCTAAATTTACAGCTTTAAATACGTACTACGTACTGTACCTCCGTCTATTATCTATCCAGCAGCCTACCCAAATTTTTGCAGGTATAAAATTTTGAAGAGGCCTTAGTTGGGCAGTGACAGGGTGCCAAAGTTTTGAAAAATTAGTCTCAGAAACCCGTTTAAAAGGTATTCTAAAATTATGTAACAGATAGTAACAGTTTATTTTTAAGTACATGGCTGCGTATTGGTTTTTCTTATTTTTGACCTATTTTTCCTCTCCACTGGAAAGGGGATGTACCCACCGCACGCCCTCGTGGGTGCGCTACTTTGTCCTTGTTTTAAAGTTACACTGCCCTATCGCGGACAGCGCTTTTCTGAGAGCCTTTAAACACGGTAGCCCTGTCAACCAACAAAGTCATCAGGTGGAACGGCAGCTCCGCGGTTTGGTTCACATTCACCTACAGTACTTGCCGCACCGCTGCCTTGGGCGGTCTGGGCTGGCAATACTTCCAGTCGCTTCGACCGGTTTCGAACCGCTGTCGCAAATGTCGGGGCTGCCGGTGTGACAGACCGGATAGCCATGGCCAAGACGCGACGTCACTACTACGGTGTGCCTTTAGGTAGTGGCAATTGCAACCTATGGGTATTTCGGTTTGTGTCTGATTGGTCGACAACCAAAGCTGGACGAAGAATCAAAGAAGGGCGAAATTACGATTATGTTTCCCATTTTTACCACTCTGCAGCTTATCTTCTACATAGGGTGGCTCAAAGTCGGACAGTACCTCGCCAATCCGTTTGGTGAAGACGACGACGATTTCGGTGCTTAAACTTGGCATTTCTGACCAGTAAATTTTCCGATTTCAGAATTGAACTGGATTTTGGACAGAAACACGCAAGTCGGATATATGATGGCCGAAGAATGCGAGAATCAGTTGCCTCCACTGGACTTTCCCTACGACAACAGCGTCCGCTACTTGCCCTACACCCGGGCTGCAGCTTCCAAACCTGTAAGCTCCTTGTCCTAAGTTGACAGATTTTTTGCTGTTTGAATGGCTAGCTTAATACTGTAATTTTTTTTATCTAAATAATGAGCCAAAATGAGCAGCCTTACGTTTTTTCATAGGTCAAGCACCAAAATTCGCGCAATAATACAAAAAATGAATTTTTCGGTAAAAGATCGCTTTAAAATGCTCGTAACAAAGTTACAAGTGGTGTTTGTTATCCAGCACAAGAAAGTTTAAAAAGAAATAGGTGAGAAAATTTAAAAGTGAAGAGTTTCAGGACATTCCACCGAAAGATCCGTTCGCTCACTTCAAATTACAAGACGAAGAAATGACCCTGCTGGCGCCGGAAGAGATGGAGCAGGCGAAAGAGGTGGACAAGTGGCAGGTGCTGGTGCGCAACGTGGTGGGAGTGCGCAACTCGGCCAGGTCCTTCCAGCAGAGTCTGTTGCGTAGAAGTCGTTCCAGAGAAAGAGACCGTCCGCGCCCGGAGGATGCCCGACGCAGCGCTCAGGAGTTGGAGGATTTTATAGCTGAGGTCGAGCACAAACCAGACGTCAATGCCAATGACAGTGAGGGTCAAGTTTGACTCTCTCTCTCTCTGACTACGATGTGCCTCGAACGATATTCCATTCTTATTCCAAGAATGTTGTTTTAGTTTTTGTTACTATTTTATTTTAGTCAGATGGACTAGTAAGGCCAGTCGCCCTGGTGTGAATGGATGGCGAAAATACTGTACGTGTTTCTGACCGCCGCATTTTCTAAAGATTCTTAGAATAGCAATACGAAAGTGAGGCTACTGCAAGTTAACCAGGTCCTCACTGTATTGCGTCCTTTCTGCGATAAAGTGTGTAGGGGTACTTTTTGTTGATTCCGGCTGGCGGTTCTATTATTGATTTGGTTTTATATACGTACAGTGCGTACGTACGTTGTACGTACATACGTAAAACCGGATTTTACCGTACACAAGTGTTCCTTCGTTCCCGCCCGAGAAGCGTTTTCTTACCGCCAACTTCAATTCGATAGAAATGTAACCCAGGGCACTCGTACGGCAATATTCGGAATAATGGAAAGGTAATCTCTTCTGCGCACACAGGGCTTATGGTTAACCGTGAAGGTATTTAGGTGCGGAACGCACAAAATTGGCATAATTGCACTTAATCTAAGGACCAAGTTTGTTGCAAGCTTTGTGCTTTTTTATCTGGTGTTGCGTCAATAAATAGAAGCGGTTGGCTTAGTTCCTTCGCACAACAAGCATTTGTGTAAATGTGAAACCCGATTGGAACTTTGATCGTTTGTAGAGTTTGCTAAACAAAAAACAACATGGAAATTGTCTTTCTTACACTTGTTTTTGTTTGAGAAGGCATATTTCGACGAATTGTCCGTTAACCGGTTCAGTAACACCCACTCAGAAACCAACCAACAACTTTTTACGTCGCAGTCGCCTTTAAATCGCGTAGGTAAACGTGGTGAAATATGCTTGGTATCCGATTGCTGCTATTTTATTTGCCGGTTTCTTGGGTAACGTCCTCCACAACTTATGACTGTGACTGCAGCAGAGGAGTCGGCTTGAATCCGCAGTGCATCAGACAGATCTACCCTCTTTGTCCGAATAGCTCTGATCCCGGCCTATGCGACCTTCTTCGCAAAAAATGCAAATCTCAGGTATTAAATCCGTCTCTCTTGGACTCAGGAAAACGCTGAAGTTTAGGTTCAACGTTTCTTCGAACGGGACGTCTTAACTGATCCGCGCTTCTGGTTTGACGTCTCTCTTTTGAGGAAAGACGGATCGAGAATCAAGGTAGCGGTGGCGAGGACTCGAAAGCTGCAGTTTTCTCTTCTTTCTGCATTCAATTCGAGCTGGACAGTTTCTCTTGTTGATCTGCTGTCACACCCTACGCAGTGCTACGTAAAGTATGGTCTGGAAACACGCCAATTTACATACGGAAACGCCAGCGAAGAAGGGGAAAAGGGTCTGACAACAGAATCGTACTCGGCTACATTTGTTAACCACTTCCGGCCTCCAGTTGGTATCAAAATTGAAGCTTCCATATTCGGAGAGCAGCAGCAAGCTGTGGTGTTCTGGCCAGCTGTGCTGAAAGGTCACTTCCCGCCTGGCGCAGCGTCTCAGATGGAACCAAACCATTTAAACGTGCAGCTGTACCGCTACAGTGAAGTTACCGAAGTACTGGCACACTGGGTTTCCGGTTGTCCGCAGAACTGGAATGCACATCCAATCAGCTATGAATTAGAATGTCTCGCTTTCACACGTTTGCCAAAGTCAGCAAGTGACAAGGAGAAAGAATGCTTGGACAGACTAAAAAATTACGGACAGATAAAACTGTCATCTTCTCTGGAATCAGACTGCATCGGTGATTTGTCGAACATCGCCATCGATCGCAAACTACTGTGGGTGTCGTGGCTCGATAGCATTGTGTCCTACCTGCTCACCACGCAAACAATTCCTCTAGTTGTGTGCAGAATTAGAGCGCACAACGCCATTGGTCCAGGACCGTGGTCTCCGTTTTGCAAAGGAGTTACACAAATCCCTGAAGTGGTGCGCAGTATCGTTATTAAAGAGAAGACTTGGAGATCAACCAAAATGTCTTTCGATATAGACCCGATGCTGCAGGTCGACAAAACTACCCACGATTTCAAGCTGGTTAATGGATTCGCACATAATCGGTCGGTTTACTTAAAGGTAAACAGTAAAGTGGCAAGTGGCTGCTACGACTGGATTGGTGATCGTTGGTACCTGCTGACCGAGGCTCAGTCAAGCTACACTCTGACCGTCGCGTACAATTCCACTGACAACAAGCCTCAACCTGTTTTGCCGTTTTTGTCAGGGAGTCCTGGTGATATAGTGTGTTTGCCTCAAAAAGCAGTGGTTGTCTGGACTGTGAACGAGCAGGAAAAAATACATTTGAAGAAATGGAATGTCAGACTCGGCGGAGAGGTTGGAGACTTGACAGATAAAGTGCAGAGATGCGGGAAAATCAGTTCTCCAGTGATTGCACAAGACCTGAATGCAACAGCGACAGACACAAGGCTGCTGTTTCTCAGTGAAGCTACGATCAGCTCGGTCTCATTGGAAGATTTCAGCTGCCGACACCTGATTGGCCTCAACATAAACCACAGTTTGCTCAGGAGCACGCTGTCTGTCAAAAACACACAAATGACTGTTGGCAGAAATGTTAGTCAACTAATGTTGACTGTCAACAACATAAAGTCCGTAGCAGTGGTCATGTTTGTAAACCATGAAATCTTCAAGATGGTTGAATTAGCCATTGTCTGGACAAGCTATGACGGTACGAATCAACTAATCAGAATGAAAATCTATAATGACTCGTTCTTGAGCGCTACTACAAATGCTACTTCTACTACTATAAAGGCTGATTCTTATCCGGCATTTCCGTACATGGAGAAATTGTCCGAACAGCAGCAGGAACTGGTGCCAATATTTGCCGCACACGTACGTTATTGGTATCCAGTGGCAGACCCTCGAAAAGTACTCAGTCATAACGTCTTACAACCCGCTCCTCCTGCAGAGTGCATGTTTCCGTCTGTAGACATTGATGAGGTACAGAAAACATCTTCATTAGTCACAATCAATCTGGTGCTGAAGTGGAACAGTTCCGACCAGTGCAAAGACTATTCTCAGCCAAAAGTTATCTACTGGCTGCGGTATCACCTGCAATCGACAAACCGAACTACGGAGGTGATTACCGAACAATCTACGGCCACCGCCTCACAAAGCTTCGGAATCACTTTGCAACTGCAACCGCTGAACACCTACCGATTTCTTGCAAGGGCCGAGCCAGTTTTGGGAACATACGGCCAACTTTGGTACATTCTGGATCAGGCACCTGTGACAGAGAAACTATGGGCAATGAAAATTGTGGTCAGCAATGAAATTATTTGGTTAGCTGCAGCTTGTAGTCTTGTACTGCTGCTGCTTGTTTGTGTGAGTGTGCTTCTGGTCAGCTTCTACCGCAAAAAGTGGTATTTTTATCATAGAATTGGAAGAATTTTTGCCAGTCAGATCAGCTACAATCACAGCACCGATCTGCTTGGCGAGGGATATTTCGCTTACGTCTATAAAGCGAGAATATCAAGCAACAAAGGAATGTTCTCACTTGGCACAAAGTTCCGCGCGAGTCCCGAGGTGGCGGCTATCAAGGTGTTGAAAATGGAACATGGTGAACTGAAATCGGAGCGGGCCAAATCCTCCTTTCTTGAAGAGGCCATCCTAATGGCTAACATGAACCACCCGAACATTCTGAGACCGCTGGGTATTTGTCTGGACTCTCGCCCGATCATGTTGGCATTGGAGTACATGAACGGTGGTTCTCTCAAATCGTACCTTGTCAAGACTGAGACCAGATGCCAGCTTAAAGTCCTGGATCAACTAAAAATAACGACACAAATTGCTAAAGCTTGCCAGTATCTAGAAACCAACGGTATTATCCATAGAGATTTATCCACAAAGAACTGTCTGATACGGAATCCTCTGACGGTAAAATTGGCAGATTTTGGACTAGCCAAAGATACTCGATCGATGTACGATGGTTACGAGAACAAGGTGGCCACGTTTCCTGTTGCCTTTACTGCACCAGAAGGATTTCCTCCGGAAAATAGATTCACAGGCAAAAGTGACGTTTGGTCATTTGGAGTTGTGATTTGGGAGGTGTTCTCTTGGGGCGCCGCACCTTTTGGGGCCTGCGAAAAGGAAACGCTTCACCACTGCTTCATGACCAAGTTCAGCCCCGAGGCGATCAGACACTTTGTTGTTGACCAGCATATGTCTCTGCAAGATCTGCCCAGTCCGTGTGGCATCGACTTTCCTGAATGCATTCAACAGATAATGAACAGTTGTTGGATTCACGACCCATGCCAACGACCCGATTTCGGTGAGTTACTGGAACGTCTGATGAACGAATGCGCGTTGAGACTGGAAGACCAAACACGCAAAACCGACACTGTTGACACGTTGTTGGTGAGATTGGTTGAAGCTTACAACGAAGAAGCTTCGGTCGACCCGTACACAGATGCTCTTGCAAGCACGACGCACGTTCGCTCCCCATCTGATGGTTATTTGATGGGATTTACGGAAGAAACAAAGCTGTAGATGGAAATGACATAAAGGTTTTTGGGCCCGGCTATTTTACTTTATCGCTTTCTGTAGTGTTGTATCAAGACAGCTTTCGTTTTTGTCTTGTTCTTGTTCTGGCAACTGCAGTTGGACTTGGTTAGGAGGACAGGACAGAAAGGGAAATATAAGGGTATTTGGCATCTATGCATGCATGTAACAGGGGGGTCTGGGGGGGTCTGCCCCCCCACCCGACTTAGGCCAGACCCCCCCCCCGAGACGATTTCACCGACCCCCCTCCGATTTTTCTGGCAAGTAAATTTTCGAGCAAATTTTTGCAATTTTTTACACTTTCACACACAAAAATTGCCAAAATCGCCTCCAAAACAGCACTTTTTAGCTGTATTTCAGCCCAAATTAGCGATTTTTGGCAATTTATAGCCAAAAATTGCGATTTTTCTCGATTTTTGAGCGTTTTTTAGTGCCCACCCCCACCCCAAAAATTTTGGCTCAGACCCCCCCCCCGGCCGGCGCCGGACCCCCCCCCCCCCCCACCCCCTCCCCCCATCGGCGGGTGACCTGTTACATGTATGCATCTATGTATAGGACAACAGAGCATCAAAGCAAGGTCAACCCACACGTACGTACTGAACACAGACAGGTGTGTACAGTATACACGGAGGAAGCATGGAAGACTACATAGTACTACTAATTAGTACAGTTGTGACAATGCACGCAACATCGTACTGTATCTATCTTACTTGACCGATTGCATGACTGCCTACCGTACGTACTGTACGATTGGTCTTAAGAGAGATCTGTATCTGATTTAGTCACTATGTCAAGTCATCCTAGAGGGATTTCTACTAAATTAAAAAATTAAAAGTTTGAATTTGATATGCTATGGTATAAACCAACTCAACTTGAATTTGATGTGGCATGGAACTAAAATCAATTTATTGGTGCTATTCGTATTCTGGTATAAGACTTTGGAATAGTTTGACCGATGAACATGTTACTTCTGATTTCGCTCATTTTATTACTTTTGTACGCTCTGACGACGTTTTTAACTGATGATACGTAGTAATCTTGTAACGTAATATAAATGCAAGGGGAGGGATGCTTGTAGGTAGGGCACTCCATTGAAAGTAGTGATGTAAAAAATTAATTTAATTGTAATTGAAATTCGTATAATTGGCCCGTTTTTAATTTCAATTCAATTAATTTAATTTAATTGAAATTCAAAAGTTGGGCCATAATTTAGTTGTAATTTAATTGAAATTCGCCTGGAATTTCAATTATATTTTCAATTATTTGCTGGGGTGAATGTAAGGAAATGCGCAAGTATTAATGATGACGGCGCTAATGACTTCAAACAAAAACCTATTTAAGGTTTGTCACCTCTTTATACTGACCTCACTTTGTTTGGTAATATTTTGTGCTCTGCTTTTTATTTTGTAGTTCGTAAAACAGTCAGGCAGTTAACGTCGTTTATACCTTATATGGTGTCGGTACCATACTTGTATATGGTACCGGTACCTAAACCTAGGGTAGTGGTGCCATAAATGGTAGCGTACTGTGTACGTATGGTACTACCACAGGCCTCCAAACGTGGGGGTACCATATATGGTGCCGGTACCATATCTATGTAGTACCACCACAGTCGCCGAACGTGGGGGCACCATATATGGTACCGGTACCTAGGGTAGTGGTACCATATATGGTACCGTACCGTGTACGTATGGTACCACCATGGGCCCCCAAACTTGGGGGCGCCATATATGGTACCGGTACCATATATGGTACCACCGGCACCTTATAATGGTGTCGGTACCATAAACGGCGTTAAGTGCCTGACTGTAAAAGTCACAACAGTGATTTGTTGGTGTATGGTGGGTTTTGGCGAAGTTACAATACCTAGGAAGTGATGTTGCTCAAAAATGCTGAAAACTTTACATTAAGCACTGAAAATAATGAAATATCTGTAAATTTACCCCAGAATGTCATTTTATGCGTTTTTAAAGGTTAAAATTTTCTTGCCTGTTTGGATAACAGACTAACCAGGTGTCTGCAAGCTTTTACATGGACATTTTTCGAAGTCCTGGGTCACTGTTACTGTCTTTTAACAGAAAAATACAACAATTTTCAAAAAATTGAAAACATAATTGAAAAAAATTGCATAATTGAAATTTTCCGAGGTTCCATAATTTAATTGAAAATATAATTGTAATTGAAAATAATGGAAAACTATTTCAATTAATTTAATTTAATTTAATTGAAATTAAAAATGGAGCCAATAATTTAATTGTAATTAAATTGAAATTCAAATTCCATAATTTTACATCACTAATTGAAAGGCTCTAATAAGAGCGCGGGGTGTCCTGAGCTGTCCGAAAGGACAGTGGAACCAAAACAAACAAGCCAACTACATTCAATATACAGACAGGAAGAATTACAGTATGCAATTTACGCTTACAGATTTGTATTTCAGAAAATCTGTTCAAAAATTTGCGGTTAATCCAAATATGGTAAGGCATTTTACGCAAATCAGCTGAATTATGCAAAACATTCTGTGTTTTTAAACTCAAACTCAAATAAATCCGGTAACGAACTGACAAAAGTAGGTACTGAATATTCCGTCAAACTTCTAATAAAAGCACACGCTCCAATAGTAGCGCCCTTTACGGACATCCCGAAAATATAAACGTGTACGCTCTAATAGTAACGCCCTGCTAATAATAAAACGCCCATCAAAGCTTTGTACGTGTTTCCAATTCATCATTCGGGGAAACATTGATCACAGAGCCGAGTTGGAAGGTCTAAGTCGGCATATCAACATGGCCATATGTGAGCCAACAGCCAAAAGACCAAGAGAAGAGGAGGAAGTTGAAGACAATGAACAGGTAAGTGCTTTCAGTTGGTTACTTGTATTATATATAGTTAGGAAGTTAGTCAGTGTTATTTGAATAGGGGTAGTTTTGTTTAGTACTGGTTTACCTAAGAGTATCTTCTGATGAGCCCCGCTCTTTAGATGGTTTTGAATTGAGTCAAGATAAAGGGGCGAAACTCAATTCAACATATGAAATCTAATAATTCTGCGTTGGATATGTGATCAAAAAAATTTCAAAATTTTCCTATTATAGACAGAGGACTATAGTTTGTGGGGAAAGTTATGGCTGTTTTGAATGACCGTGAGACCAGTTTTCTGTACAGTCTTGCTCCAAAGTTAGTATGTTGGCCTGAGGCACTCTTACAAAATCGTTGCCGTTGCTCAGCGGTGCTGTGTGTGCAAAATCGCCATAGTAGGTTGTTTTGCACGACTAAAAAGCCAACAATGACGATCAGCTATTCGGATTCGTTCGGAGCTGCACTGTTCCGATGGAAGGGCAGTCTCTGGAAAGCTGTACTAAAAGACCTGTTTGTCTTTTACCTCGTTTACTATGCAATTCTGTTGGTGCAGTGGCTGGTCTTCGACAATGACCAGAAAATCCGGATGACACGCGTGATCATCTGGTTCGAGACCGGGATGGGCTACATTCCTCTCATGTTTCTGTTAGGTTTCTTCGTCGCGGGAATCGTGGCTCGCTGGTGGGAGCAATTCAACTGGATCTCTTGGCCGGACAAGCTGCTCATGGTTGCTTCACTGACCTTGCCGGGACCAGAGAACCGCAAAATTCGGCGGTTAATGGCGCGCTGGGCCAATCTCCAAGCAGCAATTGCGTGGCGAGGCGTAAGCGTTCGCACAATCAAACGATTTCCCACTATGAAACATCTGGTAGAGTCCGGGCTGATGACAGAAAAAGAGTTGCAAGTGTGGGATTCGACAGACGCGCCCTACGGCAAGTGGTTTCTGCCGGTGGTCTGGATTTTAAATATGGTCCGAAGGTGTCACCTGCAAGGAAAGATAGACTCAACCCAGGAGAAGATGCTGCTTAGGGAACTGTTCACCTACAGAGACGGATTTGCCATGCTCTACGCTTACGATTGGATGAAAATACCACTCGTCTACACGCAGGCAAGGCGCCCAACTACTGTTGTTTGGTATTGGGTTTTCCGTTTGTGTATGTGTATGTGTATGTGTATACACATTTACCCTCAAATGTGTATGGTAATTTGTGTATACACATTCCACAAAACAATGTGTATTTTTGTGTATATTTGTGTATGTGTATTGTACTGAAAATGCAAATTTTTTGGTAGATTTTGAGCCAGAAATGGTAAGAAAATCAGATCTCTCAATGTCTGTTGCTTTAAACCTTGGATAGCTTTAAAATCGAGTTACTTAGGCCATTTGAAGGCTTTATGAGGATATCTACTGTTTATTACTGCAGCAAAAACATAGATATTTTACTTTTCTGTTCGAAATTTTATCGACTTTTGTTGATCAAATACACATACACAAAAATACACATTTTCAGTACTGTTTGTGTATGGTAATGTGTATCTGAATTTTCAATGTGTATGTGTATGTGTATGTGTATACACATTGAAAAAACAATGTGTATTTTTGTGTATGGTAAATGTGTATGTGTATACACAAACAACAGTACGCCCAACCGATCCGATGTAGCGGGGGGACCGTACAAATACGACCCTACGATGAGACCCAGCGATCCATTTCGCAGCCCCGAGTCACTAATCGTCATCTCGGACGTGTTGACCTTCTTTCACTGCCAGCCACTCACTCCTAGCCCTGCTGGGTGCCAGTCACTAAGAGTGTTGTCATCATGATACTGGCAGCGGCAGGCTTTGTGGAGCGGCTTCGGTGCAATGGCAGATCCAGTCGGTTCCCATTTACCTACTCGCTGTCACTAGCTTTCGGTGGCCTGGGTGGTGCTTTGCTAAGTCTAATTCCAGTCAGACTGGTTTCGAACCCACTACAACCGCTAGGGATGCAGGGGCCGCCGTGACTCAGAGGCAGCAAGCTACCCACTGAGCCAACGACGCGACTAAGGCGCCCAACTTAATGCACAAAAAGCGACCAATACTGTATGTAGTAGATTTAGGTGGTTGCGATCGCCACTTACGGGTTCTTTCTGTTCGCACTGATTGCACGCCAGCCGAAGCTGGACGACAAGTCGCGTAAAGACGAGTTCACTCTGATGTTCCCGCTTTTTACCACTTTACAGTTTCTATTTTACATGGGATGGCTGAAGGTCGGCCAGTACTTGATGAGTCCGTTCGGAGAGGACGACGATGACTTCGGTATTTTATTTTACGTACTGGAAGAGCTGAAAACTTCTACCTGCTAGCTATGAGTTTCAGAGCTAAATTACATAATCGACAGAAACACACACGCTTCGTACATGTTGGTCGACGACATTCATGATCAGCTGCCAGACAGCGAAGAAACGAAGATAGACTCTGCCGTGGAGAACCTTTCCCGTTTTCTGCCCCACACTCGAGCTTCTATTAGAGTCAAGGTGAAAGGTTAAAAAAGGATATTTATAAACTGATCTCACTGTGAAGGATGTCTGTCTGTCTGTCCAGATTTACACCGTTGAAGGTTAAAAACCCTCCTGGATATTTGTCCAGATTTTTGAAAAAGTTCAAACAGCTGCGATTCCGTAAATTTTGCATTGAACTACAGAGTGTGCCAAAAAACAACCCAGCAGATTTTTTAGTTTAGCACCCTGAACAGTAGTTGGAATCTATTTTAACTTTGAAAGCAAATATCTCAGAATAAAGCTAGAATTTACATACATAGATGGATTTAGAGCAAAGGTCTCTGTACTCTCTATCAGCTGCCGCGCTAATACAACTTGAATACTACTGTTACAGGAAAGCTCTCTCTCAACTAAACTCCGTATTGCCAAATTGGCTTACGAACAGAAATCAAATAATAAACGCTGTATTTCGTTCGAACCATACGAATTCGTAAATTGTTGGTTTGGCTAGTGTACTGTCTACGCAGACAACTTCATTCACTACATGCGATTCAAAGATTTAAATTGATTGTAGTATTGTTTCTGTTAAATTAATGGTTTTAGGAAGTGCCGCCTCGCGATCCTTTTGCTAAGTTTAAGCTGAATGACGATGAAATGGAACTAGTAAAGTTGGATCCGAATCAAGACCCGAATGCTTTCTATCAGAGCAGCGGCACCAGTGGCGTGGAGGCGTTTCAAGGTCTAGTGCGCAGCATGCAATTCAACCGACTGCGTAGGAGTATGAGAAGGGAGAGCGACGCACAAACAGCGCCCGATGCTGAGGCAGCTGCCGTTCCTTTGAAGGAAGAAGACGAGGACAAACATAGAGCAACTTAAACTGATAATGATACTCTTTTGCGTAGTGATTAATAACTCGATTTACGGCTGAATTAAATCTTGGCACCAATCTCTTTTCATTCCGCGCTATGAGTGGATCCATATACAGTACCGTACGTACTATGCAACACTCTATTCATAAGCAGTATGACATTTACGTTATTGATACCAACCTGCGTTGTTTTGTACAATGCGCAAAGTGACAAATTGCAAAATGGATACTAAAACTCGAATCCCCAGCATTAAAATAATGATACGGGCAACATCGGCCACCGTCTAGTCTGCTCAGAATAGTGTGTAGATTCCTGATAATGGCCATTTTTGACTTTACCCCGCATCTTTAACTTCTCCAATACAATGTGGCTGTATCAAGTCCTGCTTATAATTGGACTGTTAGCAAGTAAACAAACACTTATCTGTTTTCTTCTTAGCCTTATGTACGTATGTTCGACTATTATGCTCGTGAACCAGGATCGGTTGAAATTTTTATAGATAATCGGGGTGAGAATCCGTTGATCTGCTCCGGTCGCGGAGAGTGCAACTGTTCGAGAGGTTACTCAGGGAAGTTCTGCGAAATCAATGGACGAGGAAAAAATAAAGCACCACGTATGCCAGTGTTTGCCACACTTCTCCTAATCTGGGTGTGGTTCTTTTAGCGCCTGATTATTGCTCGCAGCCGGTGCTGGGATTCAACGGGAACGTAAAACTGAAAGACTTGTGCAAACCGAACGGAAATTGCAAAAACCAGCCTACTGGAGCTGTTTGCAAATGCAGCCCTGGGTTTTCCGGACATCTGTGCAATCTGAAAAGTAGCATTTTGGTCAACATTTTTGTTTGGTTACAGCCCTCTTATAGAAGATTTGACTGCAGTAAAACAGAAGCCACTTGTGCAGAAGAAAGCGGAAAAAGTGCTCCTTGTTGGTAGCTACTGGAGTACCAACTATGCCACCACTTCAATCGAACATTTCTATCCCGACCACTCGAGAAGGAGTTATACTTCTAAGCGCTACTCCTATTCTGGCCGCACCGAACATGTGGCTGGTTTAGTCGGCGCGCACATTCTTGTAGTTGGCGGCAAAAATCCGCTCAGCATGTATTCAATGGTCACCGACATCGAGGCGTACTTTCCACTGCAAGACCGATGGGTGCATTCCGGCAGGTCTGGATACGCAAGAAATATGGTGGCCGGCGCTGTTGTGAATGGAATTTTTTACATTTGTGGTGGCAAAGACAAATGGCACAATGCTGTCAACTTTTGTACCAGTTGGACCGTTATCGTGAGTTCACATTCACAGCAAGATATTTTGAGTTTCTTTTACGAAGAACTGCTCTTCAGAACAAGCAACTGGTTCCAGGAAAGCGACTGCCAATGATGAAAGTAGGGAGAATGGGTCATGCGGCTGTGGGCGTAGACGACAAACTTTTTATTTTGGGAGGCTACAACAGTCGCGCCGGTACTCTTCGTCTCGGTGAGTGTAGGGAAACCTCATCATCCGTAAGAAAGACACCGAATTCAAATCGCAGAAAGCTACTAGCTCTCTAAATCGGTTGAAGCTTTCAGTCGAAAGATGAAAGTTGTAAACTGAAATGATGCGACAAGAAATTGTAAGAAGGCTTTTTAGAGGGCCTTTGCTTGGAAGATTTAGAGGTGCCCGTACTAAAGCCATTTGAATTTGGCGCCTTTTTACCGATGTTAGTCATAGCGCACAAGTCAAGTGTGCGTTGTTGTCTTGTCACGCCAGGCCGCGCGAGCGAGGTCCGGCGCTTGTTGAGTTTTCACTTTTAGTTGAATCGTTTGATCCAGCTCTAAACAAATGGGACAAAGTTAATGGAATGATTGAAAAGCGGATGGACTTGGCTGCAGCTGCTGTCGGATCGACGATATTTGCCTGTGGCGGTTACAGTATCGACATACTGTCTTCGTGTGAAAGTTACTCCTTACGATCTAACCAGTGGAAAAGGGCGACAGCGATGAAAACGCCACGGGCCGGCTTCGCTCTCGTCGCATTCAACGGTGATTTGGTGGCGATCGGCGGCGACTTCGAGGCTGCCAACACAACAGAACGATTCAGTCGACGGCAGAAGAGATGGAAGCGTTCCGCTAGACTGAAGACTCCTCGCACTTATTTCTCGGCAATTGTTCTTTAAAAGCATTTTCTTCTTCCTTCCTACTTTTTAGCAGCCGGGTGAAATTATGCTGAGATGGTAGCCGTTAGAGATGCGCACGGGCTTGAATTTTCGCCATGAAAACGAAAAATTCGGCAAGCGAACCCCTACTGTGTGTTGTGTAGCGAAGCAATCAGACGTACAGTAGGAAATCTGAGACCGGCGTAGTTGTTGCGTAGAGTAAGTACAGTGTCAGTGCGATCAGTACGAACGTATTACGTACAATGTACTGTACGTACAGTATGCCAAACAGGGACGCAATCAATCAGACACCAGCTGCGTATTATAACTAATAAGGAACCTTGAGAAGGCATCATTCAACAGTAACCAAAGTCGAAGCAGAATTTCAGTCGTCAAGTTCCGACCATTTTTACTCCAAAACTAGCGCGCAAAACTTTTGGTGTGTCTCAAACAGGTGTCACGTTCGCCGTTGAACTTCCGTTTCCAGGCTTCCAAAACTGATCAGGGTAACGCGGGACTTAAAGAATCAAATTATAGTCTTTTATACCAAAATTATCGTACATAGGAGTGTTCAGTGCAGTCACTGTTGTGTTTGATGTTCTACTGGTTATCAATCTCACTTTTGTTGTCCGTGCGCACTGTCGAATCAGAAGTCCCTACCGCAAGAAATTCTACTGACCACCAGATTTCCGACATTGCTGTAGAACTGAGAGAACATTTTGGCGTAGCTGTGGGTGCCAAGACATCCCATCCCGATTACTATACAATCAGCTGCTACAAGATGACCAAATGGAACACCAACTTGAGAAGATACTCACCGTTTACCGGCACATTCGAGTCAAGCGCCAGTTCTTCATGCGTCGACTTGATCAGAGTTGTTTATGGCAGTCCCAATAAGACCGAAATTTACAAGGGTGCCTTGGAGCACGTTACTACACCGTTTGACAAAGAGATCATGAAACAGCACTGTTCAGAAGAGTGGGGCGGATGGGTGGACAAATACAAAGAAAGTGACGGGGTGGTGGTCTATTACCATTGCTGCCATTATGATTTGTGCAACAGACGCAATTTAGCTTACAATCTCTACTACTTAACCAACCAAGATACTACTTCTGTTCATAAGCAAACTACTGCTCCGATTGCTGATATGATACTACTGATCTGTGCCTTTGTTCTCTGCTCGGTATAAATCTACAGTAAGCCAGAGTATGCAAACATTTGGAACAACAATTGGTTTGTATAACAACGCGTTTTACGACACAAAACAGGAAGCTACCCGGGCACTATTAATTCAATATAAACTTGCAATCAAATCGATGCTGCATAATTGATACACAGAGCCAAAATCAAAACTGATTATACACGTGTATGAACAGACTAGAAATTTGCTTTTTGGAACAAACAATGGTTGTACAAAATTGATACCCCGCGGAATCACAGCGACAAGCTCGGATACGGTAGCTTCAAGGACACTTTTATTGGTGTCATTGCTGTTTGGGTATTAACTGCTCGCGACTGGTGTGGTGGACAAACCGCTCCAGAGGGTTCTCGGTCACTCTCAGCACCGGATCGTCCTCCCAATACTCATCCGCCTCCGTGGAAACACTCTCCGACCTGACCTTGCCGTTCTGTCTAAGCCTCTGGGAACACTCTCGAATCACTGCAAAAATAAACAACCGATACGTATTCTGCACAAATTACTCAGCACTAAACAGCTCAACAGGAAATTGCTGCCACAGACAGTGGCACTTCTCACATAGTACAACAGTAGCACCCAACAGCAACAGGTGGGTACACCCCCTTTGTGGTGGAGGTAGGAAGGAAAATAAAAATTAGGCAAAAATAAGAGTAACGAATAAACTAGCTACTGTGTCTGTGTATTTTATGTCCAGAATGCGTTTTTAAAGGCTAATTTTGCAAAATTTTCTAGCCCTGGTTGGGGTGGGCAGAATACCAACCAGCACCGGTAGAAACAAACGATTTTTCCGTTCAGCTCACCTGAACGGAAAAATTTGCACAACCATTGCGAGCCAACAAGCTGACATTTTTTCCTAAAAATTTTTCAGCCACCACCAGTGGCGTATCCAGGATTTTGGAAAGGGGGGTGTGTGTAAAATTTTGAAAGTGCTTGAAGATTTAATTAACGGTAAGAAAATTTAGCAAAATTAGCCTTCAAAAACGTGTTTAAAACGCATTCCGAGCTTAAAATTAACAGAAATTACAAGTTTTAGTAGTTTATAATGGCCTGGTTGGGCTTCTGCCCGACCAGGGCGAGAAAATTTTGAAAATTTGGCCTTCAAAAACGCATTTAGAAGGCATTCTGAGCACAAAATAGCAGTTTTGGTACATAATTCATTAGTTTCTTATATTTTTGACAGACTTTTTCTTCCTATCTCCACCGCAAAGGGGGGGTGTACACACCCTACACCCCCCTGGATACGCCACTGGCCACCACAGTTTCTACAAAAGAAACTCTAGACCAATTTACAGAACAAACGGCCAAGAATTGAGCTCACAGCAGCCTTTCAAATTTTTCCATTCAGGTGAGCTGAACGAAAAAATTGTTTGTTTCTACCGGTCCAGGTCTCTTCAAACTACCAAAACTGTTATTCTTGTCAATTTTACGCTCAAATACAATTCGTTTTTAAAGACTCTAATTTTGCAAAATTTTCATGCTCTTTCTCAACTAGGCAGCTTCAAAATTGTACACGCCCCATTGCAAAATCCTGGGTACGCCACTGTAGTACAATGTATGGTACGGTCACCACGCTATCATTCGAGGGTGAATCGATAACATACTGTGTTATAAACGGTATTATAATAATGGCAGCACCGTGAATCATAACGGAATCAGCACTCCAGTGAACCTGTACCACACTTACTATCCGTACCAGATATGATAACCGGTACCATGAGAAATGCCTGATACGTTGTTAGCGACGCGACAGACATTACTGCCCTTCTTGCTTACTCTGTTCGTCTTGGTCGCTGAGATGCACATAGAGCTGCGCGTGTTGACTGGGCGAGTGAAAGCAGTGCGAGCGCAGAAAACAGACGCCGAAAGCGACGGTGGACGCCAGCACGAAGGCTGTCAGTCCGAGCAGAACGTAGGCTTTGCGCCGGTGCGCCTGCAGCAACAGTTGACGCAAGTGGTACTGGTGGTAGCTGGGCTTCAGTTCCGGGCGCTCCACCTCCGCAGCTGCAATCTACTTATAATCAATCAAATCACAAACACCACACCCAACCTGGTTGGTCGTCGAATTTCCAAAACTCGTGCTGAACATTGCCGTCGTCTGGAACCCGTTCTCTATTATTTCTGACCTCTTCGAAGAACATTTTCAGCGCCGGAGACAGTTCAGCTCGCTTAACCGCTGCACGCTCCAGACACTTGCGCACAAAATCGTCTGTAAAGTGGCCCTTTCTCGAAGCGCAGGAGCCGCATTTGGTGTCGTGAGTTGGAGTGCAGCCTCTGTAGACGTAAAGGCCGTCGCCGCACTTGGAACACGGACGACATTGCTTCAAGTGCGCGTGTCGCGGCGACCACTGACCGACCGGACAGGGGCGACAGACGGTAGGGTGCGTTGCGTTGCAGGCTGCTATCACGCCCCAGCCGGGCAGACACCGGTCGCAGGAAGAAAGCTGCGGACGAGCCAAGACCACCTGAAAGAACAGGATTTACTGCTGCTGCGTAAGTTTTTGTCTGTATCTCCAAACGAGTCCTATCGCATTCCACAGCCAGACAGATTCTTACACTGCGCGTAGGTGGTAGAAGACGCTGTCAGGTAGATAAAGAAAGATCGGACAGATGGTGGCCGATGGCCATTTACATGGCATGCGCGGCACATTTATTCTGCGCCGGCATAAAGTGCGATAAAGATCGAACAAGTAGCGTTTATGAACCAATTCATAGTGGCCGACCCCCTTGCTAAGCCGTGCCGCGCTGCGGACAGGTTTTTATGGGAGATCCTGGACAGCCAAGAACCAACTCAAGACAGATGTTGGGTAGGGAGCCGCCGCAGAACCTGTTTGCAAAGCCCGCGGGACCGCTAGACACCTGCTCGATTCCATTAAGGTTTTGAAAATATATCACCGGCCCAATCTCTGTTCGGCATGTTGCTTGCCGGGCACCAACGGCCCAAACACAGTCTTATCTCAGACTTTTTCTGCCACTTCTGTCAACCATCTGGCCGGTCGAGCAGCCTGTTGACTGTTGTTCAACAAGCAAACACTAGTTCAGCCGGAAACAACAGAGCCATCTGCCTCTCAGCATATAAGCTCTTGACGCCACATACACGCAACAATCATTTATGGGTCAATGCTGCCGGCGTCGGGAGGGATTAGCTTAGGCGGCAGGTGCAACAGTCAAGAAGACGCCGCGAGAGTGACCCAAGGGAGCTTGGCACAAAGGAGCTCCTATAAAATTTTAATCATTGCGGTACGGCAGTGTTGAAAGGGATATGGTCGAGATACGCTTGGGTGCCTGCGTCGACGCGCACGTGTTAGAGTTGAGGCGGCGAGACAGAATTCGAACGAACGGAGGCAGTTCGGTCGCGGACCGCCGGCGCTAATAATTGGTTTTCGCTTAAACCAACGACCCCCGCCACTTCCGACGCTTTCTGACAACAATCGGCCGTAAAAACGGCCGTTTTGCGCAGTTTTTTGCCAGAACTCAGCGCGCTCCCACAAGTGCCGCGGCATATGGTGAGCGTTGTGTAATCAAAAGCTGCTGAATAAACGATATTCGCTCGGAGACGGCCTTTTTCTATAGAAAAGCACGTTCTGATTGATGCCACAAAACCACCGCTCACCTACAAAACACAGACAGACCGGGTGTTTGCGAAACCGCAGCAGCAGCTTACGTCATGGCTGAGGAGGCAGGAAACACTAAGGTTCAGGTATACAGTAGTGGAGTGACAGGCTAGTGCAGATTGAGGTTTGCGTACCCACACTTGCGCTAGCTAGAAATGAGGACTTACCGTAGCCAAGGCCAGTACGATGGACAGCAACAATGTGGAGTTCTCCATTTCAGCGAACGGACAGGTAGAGTGAAGAGATGAATCGGTGCTGCGTAGAGTGAGCAGGCACTAAGAGGAATGACTAAACAAGGAGCAAAGTGTAAAACACAAGGCCACCTTCTTATCGGGCTCCTATTATCTAAACGGCCACGAGTGGCGCTCGCGCGTCGACTGACTGCGCGGTCAGCCAATCAGCGGCGAGCAGTGCCTGCCGCCAACGACAGATGACCTGCGCGCGCCGATTTGGGAAGAAATCCTTTCACTTTTCTTCTGTAATTGGGCACCACCTGTCGCGCTTTGGCCCGGCCCCACCTAAATGTGTGCACAAACAGTTGGGCGCCGGCCGTTCTTAACAGATGGCAAGAAAGTAAAAATGTGCCACAGCCATTTGGCTAAAGTTGACCGAGGCAGATGGCTAAATGATCGCACTTAACGCACAAGACTGAATCAACACTGCCTTCACCTGCGCACTGTTTTGTCATCTCTACAAACAGTTTATACACGGCAGAAAAGAGCACTTTCGAACGTTTCTAATCGGGCATCCTTATGACGAAAAGCTCAGTAGACCAGAAGCTAAAAATAGACTAACAGAATTCTACTGAGTTTTCCATCCTCCCGTCCCCAGAAGAGCCCCAAGAGCTGTCGGGGCACAGAACGGAGAAGTAGAGATAGAAAAGAGAGCACAGTCTATAGAACCATATGCGTCTGACAAACACAGGAATTAAGCACAGCCGCTCGGATACACGCTCGGTTTAGATAAAAATCTGTACTGAATGCTCAACAACAGATCATTGCACGCAACAGTTAAGAGACGTACGTAGGACGCTCGCGCAATAGCACATTACATTCTCTCCCGACTAGGCACAGTATTATCGATGGCTAATCATCGCTAAGCGCACATTGTATCACCAGGACGAATGCTTGCGGTCTCTAGAATGCAACACACACGTACGTTACAGACCAACCACCGAAACGTTCCCAGTTCTACTGACCGCAGAACGTATGCAAACTGGTTTACAATAGTATGGACAGTGGGAAAAGTTGGTAGGTACTACGTATGTACAGTTAGGCACGTAATGGGATACAAGTCAGCGGTACTTAGGGTAGTATTACACCTATGTTCGGGACAAGCCAAACAAATAACCGGCATGAAACCAGCACAAACGAGCGGTGCCGCCTATAGCTATAAGTAGCGATCGACTGGAATTCCGGTTCAGGCGCCGGAACTGGAACTTTTTAAGTTTATGCTCTTTTTGGAAGCAAACTTGATAAATTCCATGTCATAACGGAAAACGCTATTAATAAATCACCTAAAAACTTTGTTTTAGGCTACAATTTTGATTGATATCACTACTTTTTTCTCAGAAGTGCACTTTATCGGTATTTACTGCAGCCTAAATGGTATTTAACATTTTACCGTTGTTTCAGATGGAAAATTTCAGTTTATTCTATACGATTTACAGCCGAAATTTTAAAAAACACGTTTTGAAGAGATAGGAGCGAAATAAAAAGGGCAAAATCATTAAGGGCGTGTGTGAGGGTTCCTGTAGGGCATACATGTAACAGGAGGTCAGGGGGTCTGTCCCCATCCGCTTAGGCCCCTAGACAATTTTTCTGATCCCCCTCCGATTTTATGGTTCTAATTTTGTGAGCAATTTTTGCGATTTTTTACAATTTCAGACACAAAAATCGCCCTGTAATCCAAATCGCCAGCACTTTTTAGCTGTATTTGAGCCCAAATTAGCGATTATTTATGGTTTTTAGTCGAAAAATTGCGATTGTTGATCGTTTTTTAGTGTCCAACCTTCCCTAGAATTTGGGTATACATATACATACCGGCGAGGCGGCGACATACCTCCGAACCCTCCTCCCCTTCGGCGGATGACCTGTCACATGTTATGCTGTAGGGGGAATGTAGGATTCCGAGAAATCACTAAACCGCCCCACCCCCAATCAGTGTTTTTGGTGCTTAAACGGTACCTAAGTACTCTTTGCACAGGTGAAACAGATCTTTCCATGGCAGTTGTGAATGTTCTAACTTTAACAAAGCACCCTGTGTCTCCTGCAGTTTTTAGCTAGCATTTTTTGGTTCTAAGAGCAATTAAAAATCTTTAACCTACGCTAGAAAAGTTCCGGTGCTGCCGGAATTTGGGTAGTTCCGGTCCGGTTCCGGTCGATCACTACTTGTAAGTTTGACAGGATAACTCCGAGTCGAAAAACTTACTTTAACAAGCCTAACCCTACTAAGCCTGAATCAAAGAATGGACCAAACCTAAACTTAATTCTCAAATCATGCACAGAAATTAGGGTTTATCGGACAGTTTAGGTTTCTTACTTCGACGGTCGGGCACTGTGGGGGTAATGGCAGGGAATTGGATGGAAGAAGTAGCAATAGGTACTAAGGTACAGGCTGTACCACTACCCTAAGTACCAGTGCTTACGTACATATGGGATTAAGTGCCTGACTGCACATGTGCAGTGACTGAGTGAGTGACTAGTGAGAATGTCTAAGCGGGAGTGTAGGGAGGTGGCGGAGGAAGTAGGAGGTTGCGTGAGGAAGCGGCAGCCAGCTGCGCCACAGAAGAGTGCGGGGTGCTCGGATTAGAAGATCGCACGGCGTCGTTTTCAGCCGTCACAGCCATCAGGTAATTCTCGAAGATGCGCGCTCGTTGCCGCTCCGCTTCGGCCACTACGTCGTTGGGCAGCGCGTCCACCGGGTTCTCCGCCTCCTGCGGCACCAATCTGGCTCGGTCACCACTCGTTCGCTTCCGGCGCAGCTGCTTTATCGTTCTGAAACTTGCACCACCGTCAAATCAAGGCAGCCTCAGATACTGTCTGTCTGTCAATTTTTTTTTGAGGACTGGTGATCAAAGATAAAACCGGAACCGTACTTCCTCAGAGAAGCGGCGACTGAGAAAACGGCCAGAAGACCGCTCACTACCACCAAATAAAAGCCTTCGCCAAACGTGACGCGCACTGAATTCGGCGACGAACTGGAGCGACGCAGCAGTTGCTCGGTCAAGAACGATGCCCAGTAAGCCAGACCCACCACCATCGAACACAGAAACACTGAAAAGACAACTCAATCCTTACAAGAGTATAGAAAAACAGTACGTATTCGAACACTTAAAAGGTGGAAACCGTAATTCGGCTTCCAATGAAGAGTGGTGTGGTGAAGCTCAAAGAAAAATAGGTTTGTACTCAAAACAAACATTTTCATGGCAGGAGTAGCGGAGGAGAGGGCTCTGGTGTAAAGATGGCCAACGCCAAATAAAATGTTTCGGCACAATACGAAGCAGAAAAAGTACTAAGGTGCCATTTTCAGCTTTATGAGCAATTTTGAGAAGGAAATCGGATCTTTACACTAGTGCCCGGCCCGGCCTCCCAACGGTTGTTCCAAGTGTCTTACCACTACGTATACGTACCTAGCATGAGTGGGCAGGGAGAATGAACCAGTATGAAAAAGAAAGTTTGAAGCTGCCAACCTGTACAGACTGTAAAGACGACGTTGCGCCTAAGCCACTTGAGAAAGCCGTGTTTGGGGCCCAGAGTTTCGAATATAAACGAAACGAGGGCCGTGCCAAAAGTGACGAATGTTATTCCAATCAACCCGTAAAAGACATTGGCCACTGAGGGATTCACACAGTCAACCAGTGCTAAAATAGAAAGATATGATTTGGAAATAGTAATAAGGGAAACGGAGGTGAATGCTAATTCTTTATCTGAATGCTATGCTTATACTGCACTAGATTTCAGTTAGAAAGCTAATGCAGTCGTTTAATTGCAATTTTACTCGGAATATTATATGTAATTATGGGTAAAATTCAAATTTTTAGCTCCCCATGTAAGTGCACATAGCAGAAAAAGCGAAACATGTAGTTAAACGAATATACATCTTTCAGATTAACAATTGCACGGTCTAAATTTATGAAAGTTATATTTTTGTGTTCTAATTTTTGAGAAAGCTTGTACGACAGCGGATCTGAACTTTGAAGTGAAGGTTCAAAGCTCCAAGCAAAGCAGGAAACAATCGATCACTACAAAACCAATAAATAAGCAAATAAAGCAGGTACTCACAACGTGAACCAACCATATAGTGAATGTGCACTTTACCGTCATCACTTGCGAACGATCTGAAGGTAGCTGACCGATAAAACAAAGTTGGTCCAATGTGTCCCAGTTGGCAGTGTGCGCCGGAAAGCGACAGCCATCTACGAAATGCACGCTTAACTTACACGCAAACGGACAGAAGAGGGCGTACTGCGGGTCGAACAATGCTGCCCCCAATAAAGTAGCCGACAGCAAGGCCAAGACAGCAGCTAATGGATTTCTTTCAGATCGCTTGCAAGCGCACACGGTCCACTGACGGATTCTGCGTCTTCTTGCAAAATCGGACCGCACCATTGAATGGATGCTAGCAGAGATGGAAGGCGCAGGACGGTTGCGTCCGTCAGACATCCTGTCAGCCATCACATCACCGTACGAATAACATAGCCTTTTGAAAGTTGTTCTATAAAACGCACGCGCAATAACTATCATAAAACTACACGACAGGAGTTACAAGCTTAACGCTTTAAGATTCAAATTAAGACAATGCGTGTGAAATGCCGCCACAAACTAAACTGAACGCAAGTTCTGTCCGATTCGTCGATGGACCCATTAGTCGACGAATACACTGTCGACGAACCCAACCGGCTAACCATCATCTTTAGCTACTATCATCTCTAAGCACAAGAGAGAAAATAGATCTCCTATCTCAATAGCTTCAGTTACAGATTCGATTCCTCTCAGTAAATGTCGGTCCTCTAAGTAAAAATAATTATGCATATGTATTAGAAAATTAATTATTTTGCCTACAGTAGATCAACCCACCCTATCAACTCCGCTCCAGCTCCTGAACTCCTACAAAACCCGCCTTGGTCACAACATCGAAAACAAGTGCACCCTCTGTGGTGCCACTCCACACGTTGTGGCCCACCTTTTCAATTGCCAACAGATCTCTGGAAGCACCCAGTCTTGCTGGCAGGCTTTCTGGACCTGTGACGTGGCAATAACAACGAACCAAAACCAACCCAAAGAAACAAATCAAGTTACATAGAGACACGTGCTTAAAATTACACGAACCACACAAGGTCAAGAAAGGCTGGATACGAAACCCCACCGATTACTGAAACCGCACACCTGCCACTAAGAGGACCAATTAACACACAAGTCTCTCGCCTGTTAAACTGCTCGATTACAGTCAGCGACTACACGACAAATAAACAAATTCAGAAAAAACAGCGAAGGTGATATTTTTCACAGACACAGTTAACAATTGCTGAGAAATACGAAGCAGTGGACTTAACCAAAGTTCAATACAAAGAAGGCAGTAGAAAGGTTTATTGAAATAGAACGGTTCTAGTTAAACTGCGTAACTGACCAACAAAGGAGTGCGCTACGCGTCTCGTCCAGTCAGCTGACTTGGCCAAACCGGTCGGCTCAGTATAGATGCGTACTTGAAGAAAGAACCAAAAACGACGACGGTCATACGCAGTGGCACAACCATCTTCACATCAAGTTCATACATAAATCTCTTTTCTCCACTTCCAGCGGCACTTGGTCGAGAATAGCCTGTACTGGTACTGTAGAGACCAACGAGTACAGGTGCGATGCGGGCTAGCACAGATGTCTAGGCTACCAATTAATCTTGTTCGTGCCACATACACAAACGCTTCTCAGACACTTCGAACACAAAGGAGTAGGACTTTTTACAGCTTTTTATGCCGCATTTGTACGATGACGATATTGAGTCGTAGCCCTTGTTATTACTGCACATCTTCCAGCCACAGGGATACCACGCTATGCTGAACTGAAATCACGGACTCTACAAAAGTATAGTAGCAGTAAAATAGTAAAGGAAACATGGAATCAGCAAAACAATTAAGAATCAGTCTCTGATTCGTTCGAGTCTTGGTCCTTCACCCTGTTCAGACCCCAAAATTGAAAAACCTTGACCCAGAAAGCTGTGAGTTGTACAGATATACATTAGCAGTGCAGTTCTATCAATTTCATGCCTATTCTAAGACCAAAAATACGTTTTAAACGGAAACAGCCACTCTGTAAACAATGCTGCATGTAGAATATCTACTCTCAGGCTGTAACAATATGTTTGAACCAAAGTATTTAGCATCAGTATTTAAAGCTGCCTTCTGATGCATCCTTGCATGTTCTACAAGCTAAATTTGATGCAATGGAAAAAATTTTTAAAAAAATTTCGAAATGAAAAATTTTTATAAAAAAGCTTGTTTGGCCTTCAAAATTTTTTACAACTCTACTAACGCACAACCTACGCTCCGCACCAATACAGTTAGGAGGTGTGGCTGAGTGTTCGGTTTGGAATATATCACAAAGAAAAAAGATGAATGTAAAAAACTTTTTAGTTCACAGCTAAAGACTGACCTCAAGTTGGCAAGCGCACGACCGTTTAGGCATGAGACCGGTAGAAGAACAAGGCGGTAAGGATGCGGTATTCAAATGTCTAATTTCTGAAGCACGGGGGTCGTCATCCCCATTAGAATCTGAAACCATTGACGACCGATTACCTGCATCAATAGTACGTACAAACAAAACAAACATACCAGGAGTTGTGGTTAGGGACGAGTAGTGACTATCCACCAGCAGAATTCCGTACAAAGCGCGCCGACACAAAGCTTCCATAGACGACGACACTGCACCTTTGAATTGTTCGGGAGAAGCAGCTACATCGAACACCCAACGTTCAAGTGCATTATCTTGCTCTGCTACTTTCAATCTGGTTGGGTTGCGCTGCAATTTGGACTTTACCAACAAGGGGGGTTCTTCTATCTCGACTTTGAGCTATCAATTTTCAGTGTTTGCAGTTCAATTTGTGGTCATGTTCCTAGCTGACAAACAAAAATCGAGACAAACCAGCGTGAGTACCGTTTGCTCCAAACATACAATCAAACAAGTGCCGAATAAAGCAATAGGTACCTGACGAAGTCGGGCTATAGAAGACGTGCTTAGTAAATCGGTGCCACCATTCAGTTTGACAGCAAAACACAATTCTTCATTTGAAGGATCGCCTCTTTCTTCCTCACCCAATATCTTTAATCGCCACAAGCGCATATCCTAAACATAACGATTACTAACTAAAGTAAGGGAAACAACAAGATATGACACCGACCCGATACAAAACATGGTACGGGTATCATGGTACAAGTTAAACTTCAAATCAAAACAACTGTCATTTACTTTTGACTTGAAAACCAATGTTTTAGGTTTGATTCACTAATTCTGAAATTCGCTGATCAGGCCAAAATTAGTCGGTTACAACTTGTTTGGATTAACGAGACGTAACTCTACAAGTTATAAGAACTCTATTTAAAAATGGTTCCACGTTCGCGGCACAAATAGTATGTACGGCCACTACTGGAAGGCTTTTACGACCGCCCATCACGTCACCACTGAAAGGCAAGAAACAAGCACGTACGCACGTTCTTGAAATCGGTTAGCTCAGAGACAAATATGCCATCGGGAGACTGAAACTGCAGAACGACCCAATCGTGAGTGAGATTAGCGTACATGTCCTGCCGATACATGTCTTCGTCTGGTGCACTTTGGTCGCTCTTAAGCAACACAGACAACGTCGGCACGGCATCCTGTCTTAGTTGCTTGGCAGATATTGTTGCAGAGAACACAGTTACCCACCACACCCATGCACGTTTGACCAAGAACATTTTCATAGTGCACAATCATTGATGGTCCATCATGTTAAGTCGTCTGAGTTTTTCCAGTTGCCAGGTCCCACCTAACAGATACACTTTAAATTTCATAACTGCATCAGTCTAAAGCGGTGCACTACTTATTGACTTTAATTGTGATTATAGTGTTGCAACGTCGCGGTCACACAATTAAGCGGCTACTTCACTCAGTCTAAAAGTGCCAGCTCACAGTCTGGTTTATGCTTAGAGTCCAGGGACTTTAGCCATGTTTAGCTATTAGTCTGATTGGACTATTTTTTGCTGTACATGACAAAGTGGTTATCTATAGCTAAAACTATTTGAATCTGCAAAGTTATAGATGGTTTCATTAGCTAATTATAACGCACTCAGCTATATAACTAAAACTATGGCCCAATCCGGCTATTAGTAGGGATGAGCAATGCACATCTGTGATTGAAAATACAAAAAACGGCTAAAAATGGTTCGAAAACGGTATTCGCATCTTTAAGCGCAAATTCTTTTTTGTGTTCGATTATTGATAGAAGGAAGTGATGTATTTATGAAACAGAGTGTGAGTAGGAATCAAACGAACTGGCAGTTCCGATTCCGAAGTCAGAGGCCTCGGAATTCCTTGGTACTTTTGTTAAATTTTTAAGAAACCGAACACCATTTCTTGCGTACTATTGTGTGTCTCTGTGATTAGGTAGAAACTTTAGTTTTTAATTGTGTATGTATCTGAATGAGGCAGAAATGATAAGAACAGCGATCAACTCAGATTTTTTGTCACTTTATGCTTGCTTTTAGCTCTTAAGTGCTATTTAGGAGCACAAAATAGAGATTATTGCCTTATTATTAAAGAAAACATGCCAAAACCGCATATGCAGGCGTTCTGGAGCTTTATGATTTTTACCCCTCCCTGGGCGAAACTACGCTGGCCCCCCTCCTGGCAGAAAAATCCATTCCCTCCCCACCCCCCTCCCCGGCCAGGATCTGTTACACATACGTATGCATCAGTGGGCCATGACCAGCTAAGTTTGTATGCGTAAATAAATACAATTGTACTGTAAGCCAAACGAGACCTTTTCAAACTACCGAAACTGTAAATTTCTGTTCCTTCTTTTATGCCCAGAACCAGACATGGGCAAAGGGGGGGCTCAGGCTATGACCTACCCCCTCAGCCGGCCGCTACCCCCCTCAGGAATTTTTTGGAAGATTTTTGTATGGAAAATTATGATAATAATATGCCTGGATTAGGTGCAAATGAGCTCAGAATAGCTTATTTTAACGTATTTTAATGAAAAATAAGCCAAAAAGCCTTGATTCTAGCCAAAAATCGGACTTTTGGCTTACCACCCCCTCAGCCCCCTCAAGCGCTCCTACCCCCCTCAGGAATTGAAAATACTACCCCCCCCCCTCAGCCGAAATGCTAGCCCATGTCTGCCCAGAACACCTTTCAACTGTGATTTTGAAGGCTAAATTATCAAAATTTTCTCGCCGCAGTGGCCCAACGAGGCAATTACACCTCACAAAATTTATATTTGGAGAGAAGGGGACAGAAGCCATATAAAGCCGCAGAACGTGCTTTCAATTACAGTTATGTTACTGCCGCTGAGATGAGACAGGATCGAGTTGTAATTATAAATGGTATTGGTATGCATACGTAAATACTGTTAGTGCCCAACTCTCTCCCAAAATTTGGGCTCACATCCCCCCAACCGGCGACAGACCCCCGAACCCCCGTTCGGCGGATGACCGGATGTTGGTACGAAATGAAATATGAACA